>ML808981.1:253920-278207 GCA_009831015.1 Picea engelmannii | reverse complement strand
ACTTGTAAGTTCTAATTATATGATATAATAGGTGAGGTTTCTATGTCATATTTTATGAGTCAATTATTTTTAATGAGTGAGTGTTATTTGTATGATGTTACAAGATATAGATGTCACATTTTGTGGGTTATTTTTAACTTGTAAGTGTTATCTATATGATGTTACTTTGTGAGTCCTTTTTAAATTTAAGTATTATTTATATAGTGTTATGGGAACTCTTATCATAATAACATATCTTTATGTTGAGATCTCATTTCAATTCAATACTCTTTTTTACTTATATATGAGTAAAAGATAATCATGCTCGCATGTTGGCATCACATCTATCAATAAATTGTCTCCAAATCTTGGGTGATTTTAATGTTGTAATTGATTGGTTGTCTAAAAGAGGCAGGCTCCATGCTTGTGCAATCGAGGGATGGAAAGCCAAGATAAATGACTTAATCAAACATTTTCATTTTGTCAGTTTTGAACACATTTTCAAGAATTTTAATATGGAAGCAGATCTTCTTTCAAAACAGGCACTAGGAGAACCAGAGGGCATAATTACTTTTTATCCCTGGTCTAATGGCACTACGGGACCCAAAAGACATCTTAGTCTTCACTAGTTTACTGATTTTGGGGCTTTCTTCTTATATTTAAGTGCTAGTTTTTAGCATTATTATTTTAGATATGGTCTTTTTGTATTTTTGTAGAAGATCCGGGTGATCTATTGAACTGCTCTCAGCCTCGATGTCATAGGGATTTAGTCCTAGTGTTATTTTGAACTACTCTGGTCTCATTACTCTCAGTATTGTTCCTAGATATGGATGCAAGATGTAAACAAATTATATATCTAATATAATTGAGCAAATTTTCTATTGGAAAAAGAGTAAAAGATATACATGGGAAATATATTTGCATCACACCATATAATGGGGGGAGTGTGTATCTATAAACATTAATTGTATATAAGTTTGTGTGTATCTATTAACATTAATTGTAAATAAGTTTGTTTGGTTTTGCTTTAGTGATTGAGATGGAGTGTTCTTATGCTATTGATTTAAATTGAAGCCCTAAAACATGTACTTATTAATAAAGTTTGATAACGTTCATGTTGAATATGAGTTGTAAGCAATGCTAAAATTTTGGGCTTAATTTGAACTTTTTTATCCAATCTAAATGATTTTTACATATGGTTTTGAAACAATATCATGAAACAAATTTTCCAAGCCTTAGGTTTTATGAGTTAAGAAACAAGTTGCACTATAGTTTTCCCTTATACCCATGCATTTTAGTATCTTTGGAGTTGGGATAAACATAAACTCCTCTTTGAGACTCTTGTTACATATGTTATTCTTTATGAGTGTGAAGTTTGGGCCTGTAGTATCTCTTGTGAATCCTGGAGAAAGATAAAGCAAATACAAAAGAATTTTATAACCTATAATCTCAAAATTAAAGGAAATACACCCTATCCCATCCTCCTCTTAGAAACAAGCCTCTCCCCCATTGAGAGCATGACTATGACTAGATACCTAATGTATACGAATAAGTTAAACAACATGGAAGACACAAGACTTCCTAAAAGTGCTTCAAAATCAAGTCATAACCACCATCAACTCAAGCGAGGATGGAATAAAGATGCCCGGTCTTGGATAAACTATTGGAGAATCATGGAAGACACCATTTTGCAGAATAAAGATACTATTAAAAAATTGTCAAATCAAAATTTAAGGAGAAAATGTGGTGTGATAAAGAGTTAGAGGAAAAAATAAAATTAAGGTATTCTAAAAATGTAATCAACCCTAATCTAGAAGATGAAAATTATCTATCTATTTTCCAAGTGTAAAGAAAAAAATAAGCATTGCTAAGATAAGAAAAAAATCTCACGAGCTCCATAGTGAAACTGGGTGTTGGTCAATTCCTAAAACGCCATGGGAGGAAAGAGTGTGTCACCTTTGTGACACTAAGAAGGTTGAAGATGAAAATCACTTTCTCTTAGATTGTCCAACCTATACCCATATTAGATCTCATTTTCAAAATATTTGGTACACTACCAACCTTCCTAACCTCTTAACTCAACAAAAGTATGACGATCTTGAAAAGCTTCTCTAAATGCTTTTCGAGCATAGAAACAAAATTCTAAAGAATCAAAAGTAATCACTTACCCTCTTAAGGTCTGATAGACCAATTTGGTCTTAGTGAACATTAATCATCATCATCATCATCACTGTAGGGGTTGTCATGGCGTTGTCTAAATCACTATGCATGTTGATGCATGATGTTGCCTAGTTGAAGCCTAGTAGGATTTTTATGACCCCTCTTGTAAGCATTGCACTATCGAGGTTGTAAGACTGGTGAGATTTTTACGATCCCTCTTGTAAACATTGCACTATAAAGATTATCATGATGTTATCTAAATCATTATGAATGACATGTTGTTGCCTGTGGTAAGTAATTTTTCAGTCAAATATGTAATTGTCAAAGTTCAATGTTAAATTTTTTTATATTCATTATCACATGTTACTTCTTTAATAAGACAATGGATAAATAAAAATTAAAAAAAACATTACAATTTTGAAAAACAAAAAAAACATCAATTCAAAATAAAAATTAATTTTTCAAACTTATAAGTCAATACAATATATTCAATATTATAAATTATAAATACACTTCATAAATTCAAAACAAAAATTAAATTTTCAAACTTATCAATTCAATACTCTATATTCAATATTATTAATTATAAATATACTTCATAACATTTGTTATGTATAAAAATATATTAAATTTTATATTTAATAAAAATTTTCTTTAAAAATATACATAAATTTATATTAATTAATTTTATCATTATTTTTTTTTTATATTATTTTTTTTTATATTCCTTATTTTTTGAATTACATATATTATCCATACTTATTATAAAATAAATCTTTCATCATCCATTATATTCCTTTTAACCATCATATTTATTTATTTTATATTTCTTATACCTTACACCAAGATAAATGGTAGACATTGGTAGTTGACAAGTCATAGTGAGTTAACAAATCACCCTCCATGAGGATGGATGAACACTCACTAGTTGAGGTCTTAGTGTTAGTTGGAGGTCTTCTAGTGCTATACATAAGTGCTGGTTGAAGGTCTTCTACTGTTATACAAAACAGAGGTGTTAGTTGAAATTCATAGCTGTGCTTTCCAAAACTTACTCATTCACAAATGGGACGAAATGGGTCTCTAGTCTTTTTATTTATTATATTCCTTCACTGGAAGAGGTTATTAATGTGATACCCATTTGTTGTATATGTAAATTTTATTTGCATGGTCAAGCTTTATTGCATATTTTTATACATTAACTTATGATTTTTAATTTATGTTTTTTATTAATTTTTTAATATGTTTTTTAATTTATATTCTTTATTATCTATTTTATATATATAGATTTATGATTTTTAAGTTATAAATATTTAATTTAAATCAATTTATATCTTTATATATAGACATATTATTTCTTTTTATAGAAGGAGAATAGGTCAGGAAGTATGTTGTTATTTTTTAGGTTGGGTTGATAGCTATATGCAGTTATATAATTTTATTTTCTATTCTAATATAAAATAAAAAAATAAAAAATTTTAATGATAAAAAAATATTATAATTTTTAAGTTATAAATATTTAATTTAAATTAATTTATATATTTATAATTTTTAAGTTATAAATATTTAAATTAAATCAATTTATATTTTTTATTGCATATTTTTTTATATATTGTTTTATGATTTTTAATTTATAAATATTTAATATATATAAATTAAATGATGATATTATTTACTATCTTTATGAAAAGAGAGAATGATATATGAAGTCAATGGCTTGAGTAGAATTTTTTTATTTATTTTTATAATTTTAGATGTGAAGTTCATTTGGACTACTATTTGTCAGCATTCCATTATCCTAACAATATCATTGTTTATTATTTTTTTATTAAAAAAATACATGAAATTAATGATATGAACATATTTTTTTCCTCTTTCTTTATTTTGGATGTGAAGTTGTTCGTTTGGGGTTATTTTTTGTTTTTGTGCCTCATATGATTATGGGCGTTCTTATGGTCTCATTCATATTGTAAGATTGTGATATATCAATCCTATTAAAAATTTGTTTGTATAAATATGGTTATTTAGATTAATTACATTTAATATTTTTTAATAAAAAGATTAAATTAATTGATAAAATTGTATTTAAAATTTAGTATATTCAATATATGTATAGTTTAATATAAAATTAAGAGTAATGTTTTATTTATATAGTAATAATTTAGATATACAATTAATGAATATTTTTAGCTTTCTTGTCTATGAAAATGAGATATGTATAGTTTAATATAAAATCAAGAGTAATGTTTTATTTATATAGTAATAATTTAGATATACAATTAATAAAATTTCTTAGCTTTCTTGTTTATGAAAATGAGATTTAGATGGGTAGGGGAAAATTTCTTTTACTTTCTTCTTATATTTAAGGAACTTATGGAAGAGTCATATTGTAGATATCTTTACACTTCAAATAGATTTATGAAAGATTAAATATATCATAAGTGAGATTTAAATATAGGTGGGGATAATAACAACTTATCTCCTTAACTACTTAAACTAAATTCAATTGATAAAAATCTAAAAAATATTTATGAACAATTACTAAAATGTATATTTTTAACGAGACATAAGATTTAAATATTTCTTCCATGTAAAATTTGAGTTAATAATTTTTTCATAATCAATCAAAATCAATCAAAAACATTCACACACTTAAAACACAGAAAATACAATTCGTAGAAGATGCACAAGTGAAAAGGCAAGGGCACAAATGGCAAAGAGTACGGGGAGCCTTCATGCATAAAAGTATGACAAAGAGTGAACTGGTTAAGCCTGTATATAAGAAGAAAATGTAACTAAGGTAGATAAGATCTCATTGGATGAAGCCATATTTAAATAATCAAACAAGAAGTTAAGGGGTTTTAAAAGAAGATTAAAAGTTGCGAAGAAGTTGAAAAAAATTAAAAAAATAAATATAAGTATTTAATAGACATTAAAGGTGATTAGTTAGTTTAGAATAATTAGTAGACATTAAGTCAATTAGTTAGTTTAGAGTGAATGATTGAGTTGAGTAATTAATCAACTAATAGGTAAATCATAAAATCTCAATTTTGTGATTTCTATATTATGTATTTTCCTAATTAATAGGAATGAACAGATCATTGCCTTAACTTTTGCAATCAATCATCAGGATTAATTATAATTGTGATTTAATATTTAGCATTATATCTTGAAATATTTAAATATTGTAAGTGATTGCATGACATAGAAAGAGTTAAAGATTTTGACTCACCAAGCCAAGCCTTATTGGTAGTGTCACATACTAGGGATGAATTATTTATGACAATCAATTTAAGATATTACAAGTAAATTATTAAATCAATATTTTTTTCATCATTAATTTTATTATTGAGAAAAAAATATTAATATAGAATAAAATATTCAAAGATAAGAATAAGTTATTGTAATAAAATAACTTATGATATTAAAAGATAATAATCATAAATAAAATGAAAATTTATAAATATGATATTAAAACTATAAAAGAAATTAGTGGTGACAAATGTGAGGGGATTTTTTATTTTATTTTGCGAGAAGAATAAAAATTGATTATGCATGGGAATTGGGCACTTCCACCAATAATGAGGTAAAGGTGTTAGTGGTTTATCAAGGAATCCCTACAACCCATTCATTCAGAGTGAAGCAAGTAGTAGTGGTTGTCAATTCATCCATAATTATTCAATTCTTGCGACAATATTTCATCTCTCAAGAAAGTTGACTTTAAAGATTAATTCAGAGAGTCTTCGACTTCGCCTCTAAGTTCGAATCCATATCCTTTTATAAAGTATTGAGGGATCAAAAATCTAATGCAAATCATCTAGCAAATATGGGGGTGAATATTTGGCAAGGATAAATAATAATTTAAGATGTAGATCCCATCCTTAGGCTACTTCCATGGTTAATTTCTTCATTAAATTTCAAGTGATGGAATACTAGAAGTGTGATTGTAAGAAAGGAGGTGAGGAAAAATCCTTAATTTTGTGAACCCCGACCAATTCTTAATGCATCTCATGGGAAACACATAGAGTTATGAAGGGTGGCGATCTTGCATGAGTTTCTACATGTGGTTTTTGTTTAAGGGTAGGGAGGTTATCTCTTTAAACCTTCTCCTTTGATCCGGGTACTTATAAAGTTTGGTGTGGATGGGATCTACAAGTCCTCATTTAGCTAACCTTTAGAAGTGGAAAAAAGGGGGAGTGCATTCATATACGGTGGGTAGTAGAGAGGAAGATGGCATAGTGTAGAGACAATAGATGTGTTATGTGTGACCTTGCTAAGGTAAAAATACATATGAGAAAGTGTGAGTGGAATATTTCTAAAGAATAATGAGAGGTGGTCAATGCATCCTTATAATGGAGACATTGGCATGATAATTGAGAGGAAACTCATCTAGCTTCATATCAAGAGAGCTACAGTTCAAAGATAGCCACCAAGGTTTGACTACAAAAGTTGAGGAATATGGAAAACGACATAAAAATTCTCATGTAGGGGTAGGAGCGGTGATTTCTGGTGATTAATAAGAACTTGGGAGCATTGGTATTGGCGGTGGATCAAATAGTGAGATATAATACTCTTCATTGGGAGGTGGTGCAACCTCACCAGAAAAAGGTAGATGGAATAATATCAATAATTGACATCAAGGTGGAGAAGCAAAATGAGTATCAACTTAAGTAGTAGACCATCAAAAATGACTTTGGATGGTCAAGAAAGAAGAAAAATCTACTAAATAAATCTAGGTTTTCGATGGTGTCCTCCATGTACCTACCTTAGCCTATTTTCTGCATACAATTTTTTATAAGTTTTTTTCATTTTGGGACAATACCTCCAGTTGTACACTTTCCAAGTTAGTTTTTTATTTTTATTTTGGATGGATAGTTTTCAGTACTTCTAGCTCCAAGACATAGAAACTTTGTTCTCGAGCTTTGTCCTACCTTATTTTTTTTTGTGTTACAATGTTTTCCAAATTAACCACAACTTTTTCTAATATAATATAACCATATACTTATTTAAATAAAAAATAAAAAACAAAAAAGTAATATTCTTAATTATAATAAAAATGATATTATTATATTTCTCTACATTTTTAAAAATTATAACCACATATTACAAAACATGTATAGATGATGCATGTTAACATATTATTTCTTTGCTAGGTACATATAACACCCCTTAAAAAAAGTGTCTCACCTTTAATCAGATTAGATTTTTTGTTTCATTGAAATACTACAATTTCATATGAAATGGCTTACCATTATGATTAAAAAGACATTTCTAACTTTAAAAAAAATCATCAAATGGGTTATATGACAAAACACAATTTCATCTCAAATCACTAATCTAAGAACACAAACACATTTAACTTAAGTACTTGTTGAAGTACTTGTTGAACTTCATAAGTCCTTTTTTCTTTTTCATTATTCTACAATTATATTTTTTCTAAGTATGATTCCCTCCCATCATTTTCATTGTCATGTCTTACTTCCACGACTTATGTTTTTTCCATACTTATGCCATTTTCTTATATTCATGGGTTGGCGAACTCACAGACTCACAGTCTATCACTTTTATTCCTTGAACCTCTTCCAAACACTTAGTTTATTTTTCATTCGCGGACTTGCAGACCCACAATTTCTTTTCTTTGTATCTCCCCATCTTCACAAGTCCGTCTGAAAAGTATCAATACTTAGGCATTTTTATTATCATAGCAGACTCATAGACTTGCAGACTCGCAGAATCACATTCTCATTTGAAATATTCCACTCTACCACCCAGCTGTGATGTGTCCTTTCTCTTTCACAATTCTCAAGTCATATTAAATGCTAATTCTATGAACTCAAATGCTAAATTGAATTTTGAAAAGGTCATTATTAATGACATTTCTATCGAGGAAAAAACACATTTATTTCAGGTTAATTCTCTCATCAAGGATCTAACGTAAATATCATTTCACTTTTCTAAGAGACATTACGGAGAAGCTTGTCAACTTGTTGAAGATGACCGAATTAAAACAACATTTTTGCGGTGATACCTTGAATCTATTCGCCAGAGAGGATCACAATTACCACTAGTCAAGGGCATATTGGTATTATTCAACATTTCCGGAAAAATATAATATTTAAGGTTTGGACATCAGGAATAGCTCTCGTTGGTTATGTCCCCGAGGTTTTTACATGCAAAGATATTTTCACCTAGTGCATTGATAAATTCGTCCAGAATAGAAGAACCATTCCACTACAAAGTGACTCCCTTGTTTCATTGGCACCTTCAGTTTTCAAAAAAATGTTAAAATTACCAGAGCTAAACTTAACATACAAAGAAGAAGAGGCCACCACTTTTCTAAGAGGGAAAAATAATGGAATGGAGCTCCTGCAGGAATATTTACAAGATCCTACTGCAATGTCAGAAGACTTATCCAAAATCCAGGTTAGTTCTTTAAAGGACCCTTATCGAGAAATTGCTTGGTTATTTACTAGAGTTACTGGTCAAGATTCTATGACAAGTATTACCCAACTGACCCTATATATTTTACATTTTACAGTTCATGAGAATGTCGTCTTTAATTGGGAGAAAATAATATCAAATTAAATTTCCATATAGTTAATGAATTTCAGAAGTGAGAAAAATTTCGATATGGCATCTTGTCTTATATTTTCTATCACGCACTGTCATATTTTTAAAGGTTTGAGTGTTGGAAAAAAGGTAAACTCAAAAATTGGCCCCGTAACTATGTGGTATTAAGCTCTCTGGAGGCAGAAAGTTATCCATTATTTTTATGAAGTTTACAATGATTTTGTGTCTGAATTTAAGAAATTACTCTTTGGATAAGATACTTCCAGGCTTTCATTGGAAGCATCTGCCTTTTTGAATAAAAAGGGAATTCTGGAGAAAATAGATAATTACAACATCATTAGGATTTATTTTTTCTCATTAAAAGCCTATATTTCTCCCTTATTATGTGTCGAACAAGTTATTTATCATAGAGGTGGCGAGGAAGTATAAGTTCTGGTTTCATGATTTTTACGAAGGAAGGAAACAATAGTTTATTCCTCTGCCTTAGAGAGTTGGTGAAATTATCTTGAGAGGAATTTCCAAAATTGATGAATACACCTCTTACTTTGACTAGTTTAATTTGAAGTTTGCAGAATAAATCAAAGGGTTTGACCCTAACTATATTTTTTTATAACCACATGGTATCAGTTGGGCTCAGTCCCACATCGATCAATACACTCATATTTGGAGAGAAATAATGGTGATAATAATGATCCTCATGTTCAAGGTGTTGATAAAAATTATGGTGACATAGAGACAATTGTGAGCACTACAGAACATTATAAGCAAAGAGGGAAACCCTCAAGTGAAAGAAACACTCAATCATTTGTTGTTTCTCACATAAGTCTTTTGCCTAAAGTAAATGCTCAGTCTGCAATGGCCAAACGAAGAAAACCTTCAAGTAACATTAAGGTGATGATGGAGAAAGAAATCTGTTGATTATTTGGGTTGGTTGTCATTGATGTCAACACTTGAAGAAAGTTTGGTAGGAAATTCTGGCAGCACAAAGGTTTGGGTAATGGAATGAAGTTTGTTTGATGTATAATGGTATGATTTTTAATATATTTGAAGGTAAAACTATTATATATGAATAGTACATGTCATTCCATTTCCAGTGGTATGTGGAACGTCACATAACTCCTCACGATTAGAGAATTATGGCCATGTGAAGTTGAAGAACCCTCATGAGTCATCTAGAAGCCCCAAAAGGTCAAAGTAGTGAAAGTGGTTGCAAATAAGAAATTATTTAAATAATAAAGTGAAGTGATGAGTGTACTATAAGTCAAAGTGGATACAAAATAAATTTTTTAAATAATAAAGTTAATGGAGAAATTACTAAGTGGACAAGTGGTTAGAAGTGGTTAGAAGGGGGTTAGCCCTAAAATAAGGAAAGTGGTTTAAGAGATTTTAGAAGGTAAATAATAAAGTGAAGTGATGAGTGTACTATAAGTCAAAGTGGATACAAAAGAAATTATTTAAATAATAAAGTTAATGGAGAAATTACTAAGTGGACAAGTGGTTAGAAGTGGGTTAACCCTAAAATAAGGAAAGTGGGTTAAGATGGTTAAAAGGTAACCCCTTGAGGAAGCTACATGAAAGTATAAAAAAGAGGCAAGACTCTCTCATTTTAATCACACTTGAGAATATTGAATATATACAAGTGACTGAGGCAACCAAATGATATCTAAGACAAATTTCAGAGGGAAGGTGAAGTAAAGAAGGCCGAAATTCAAGGGAGGATAAATTCTTTTGATGATGCTTTCTAAGGTATGTTATTTATAGGTTATCTCACCATTTTCACAATAAATTGTTTTCTAGAATGATTCAAACCATGAAATTGGGATGTCGTTGAGGAAACATATCCAAATATCTTTGATAAAAAAATTCATCTTGTGGGTCTTTGTATTTTTGGAATTACACTTCGTGGAAAATAAGGTTTGTGGCTAGTCCCGAAACTAGTCTAAAACAAGTGTTTCGGGTAAAAACGTCATAAATTCTTCATAGCAGATCCAAATTCAGTAAGAACAAATGTATTGATTAGAGTACAGTCTTTAGTATCATGTGTACAATTTTTAAGATCCATACAACAAATATTATGTGATGGGCACGCTCTACAAGTTCGCTCTCTATAATAAGCCAAAATTCAACAAGGTATGCCATTTTTGCCATAACTCTTTTTCTGAGAGGTTCCAAGTAGTGAAATTTGGAGGAATTGCATAAAAGACACTGAAGAACATTTTGTACCATTTTTAGATATTTATTCATTACAGGTACATAGTTATGATTATTGCAATTTAGGGTTGTTGACTAATTAAAAACTAGTCATGTGAGACTAAAGTAAAGTTTGATGAAAATGCTAGTCTCTTGTTGTTAAAGTTAAGGAAGGTTTGCGGGTATGTGATCATATACACCAAGTCTATTACAGAGTTACAAATCAGATTTGGATGATGAAATTGATGAGGGATTTTGGTTGAGGTACATGTTGGGTACATGGTTGAGACAAGTAGTTGATGAGTTGACACATACATGAGGTGTATAGTTGATGATGTTGGTACATATTGATGAGTCATATTTGATGTGTAGTTGATACATGATTGATACATACTTGGCACATGGTTGGAGGCACTTGTTAGTAGTATTGTTGTCACATGGTTTATGGATGATGTAGCATACTTGTATTGGTATATTATTAGAAACACATATTGATCTTGGTGATGATTATGAGTTGTTGTGTTATGCTTGGTTGATGCAAATATTTGAGAGTTGTCTTGGTGATTGATCTTGGTGAGTAGATATGATTTGGTTGATAAGATTGATGAGACAGGTTGTTGTGATAAGTTGTTTGGATATGTTGTTGTGACATGTTATTTGTACAGGTTTGGTGCATGATTGATGCACTTGTTCATGGTACAGGTTGAGGTACATGTTGGTGCATGGTTTATGCACTTTTTTATGGTACATGTTGATGCATGGTCCAGGTTGTTTGGTGCAGGTTGATTGGTACAGGTTTATAGCAGTATATCTCACAGTGATAGTGTGACAGTGGTTCCATCATTCTACTTATACATCAGGGTGGTTGGACGGGGCAAGGACATGTGGTTGTAGCCACCTTCCAGTTGTAGCCGGAGAACATAGGGGGTTGTAGCCTCCTTATGGTTGTAGCCAAAGAATAGGGGAGTTGGAGCTTTCCTCAGGTTGTAGCCTAAGAAACTAGGGGGTTGGAGCCTCCTTCAAGTTGCAACTGGGAAACAAAGGAAGTTGATGCTTCCAATAAATGCAATTCTTAAAGACATATAATAAAAATCATTCTGTGGTTTTCTCCCACTTTGGGTTTCCACGTAAAAACACTGGTGTACTGTGTATGTGTATGATTTCTCATTTGTTCATTGTTTATTTACTCAACAACTATTGGATGATAATGCTACATTGATTTAACACTTGCATTTTATGGTTAAAAATGATTAAATTTCTCTATTATTGATTCAACCCACCTCTCAGTTATCCAACAAAATCCTCCTCAAGGAAGTTTAGAAAACCCCCATAAATTAAAAGTGAAAAGGAACAGGGTTAATTTTCAACAATAGGGAGAGGAAAAAAACATACTTGAAGGTGATATTTTGCTTGATGATATGGACTTAGACGTTGATATTGAAAATATTTGGTTTCCATATAATGAAGAACACTCCCAAGAAAATGTACAATACGTTGCATTGGTTGTTCAAGATTAAGTCTTCTTTGATGAAGAAATATTTTTTGTGCATAATTTTTTATTTGATAGATCTTCAAAGAAATTGACTTTTAAAAGAACATCGAAGAACAAAAATGGAAATCCACGGTCTACCATTGATACTAAAAGCATGTTGTCGTTAAAATGATCTTCAATTCATAAAGTCACAAGGGATGCATTAGATGTTTCAATAAATAATATGGAAGAGGAAAATATCAAACTTAAGGAGAGAATCAAGGAATTGGAAGCAACTCTCATTCCCCCACCTATATTGGCTACCCCATTCACCATGATACAACCTGGTAGAAATCTTCAAGGAACTCCATAATCAAATTTGAGAGTAAAATGAATTTCAAGCTTAATAATTTCTACTCGACGCTTTTTTGAAGAGAATATAAAGAAAATAATGTCTCTTTTTTTATATTTATGGGAATTAGCAAAAAAAATTTCCTCTCTCGGGCTCAAAATTAAAAACTCTAAAGAATATTTAATTTCATATTTGAAGAAAGATGGAGTATTCTTCACAGATGGAGTTGCTATGTTTATAGAAAAATTCTCGACAATGACGGATCATACAAGAAAACAAGAATGTTTTCCCTCTCAGAGTCGTATGAATCAATTAAAGGCATGTTGGATGGAAATGATTAATACATTAAATGGGTTGCTAAATAAATTAAAATAACTACCACGGAAAAAGACAGAGACATACTCAAAGATTATTGGTTTGGATATTGTGGGCACCACTATTGAAGTTTCAGATCCAAACTTAATATCAAATTCAATGCTCATGAGAAGGGACCAATTTGAAGGGAAATTCAAAAATTTGAAGAAATCATCCACCGAAAAATTTGATAGAATGGTTGAGTATGCTTATGATTATATTGATAATTGGCTTATTGAGTACATAAATAAAAATGAGGACATTGAAACTATATTGCAAAATTTATCTATTGACCATAGAGAAATTGAAAGTAAATTGTTAAATATCTAAGTAAAGAAAGAAGTGATCATTTCCCCCTTAAGAGAATTTATTCAAGAGTGGTTAAGAAAGTCTGTAATCAAGATTTATGAATTTCCAACATAAGCAGTTACAAACGGCCACATAACAACAACAGGAAAATATATAAAGGGTGCATCAACAAGCAAATGAAGGAGAGAGATTCCATCACAGAGATTCCCATGAGGACTATACCTTACATCATGGGAAGAAGGGGCTAAAGGCCTAGAAGGGGAAAGCAAGCTAGTAAAAGATAAAATCCTAAGAATAAACCTCGAGATTCTTCACCGAGGGATCCCTGAGAAAGAAATAAAAATATTCTCAGCAAGAAACAAGAGGGACCCGAAAAAATAATAAAACAAGACCTAACCAGAGGATAGGGAGTCTCATCACGAGCCAACCTTCTCATTTATGTGAAATTACTTGTGCGTAATGCTATCATCTCTGGTCACCACACCAAGGCAGTGTCCCTTGATTATCTCTTGAAAAAAAAAAGAAAAAAAAAGAACACAAAGAATAAAGGCAAGAATGGGCTTGAAAAAAATGCATCCATGATAGGGACAACTCACCTTCTACAAAGGAACTCACAGGTAACACGTTGCATCCTTGGCCCTTATTGCACCCACATGCTTGAAAATCCCCTGACCACATCATCCACTTACATGGCTTGGATGAGGTCTCTCTGGGAACTTTCCTTTTTCTGTGGACACTAGCCCAATAGGAAGCCTTGTCCTTTTCCCCGGACTTGTATTGCAGGATTGTGTAACGTCTTTGAGATATTGATTGATGTATTAGGGATTTTATGCATGTGTTTAATAATATTAATGATGAAATGTGATTGGCATTGTTATGATCCCTGTGACTGATGAGCCCATGGAGGGCGTAGCCTTTGATGTGCAGGACCATGCCCGATGGACAGGTACCATTTGGATCGGTACACATGGGGAGATGATCAGTTCAGACCTCCATGGGGCTGAAGAGCCCATCACATGGATGCTGAGACCCCACCATGGGGTAGAGATGAGAAAAATATGGATAGTTGTCTTGCATCGGAGAAGAAGAGGACGTTCCACCAGAGGCACCCAGACAGAGCTTGACCTAGGGGGATTTGCCCTTTTTCAGTGGAACGTTGGCCTTGGAAGGCCTAGGACATCACCCATCATAGCCATGATGTCATCCAACAGTATGGACGTTTTGGGAGGAATACTAGGCAGTATTGGCAAGTGTGGCAGGTTGGAGAAGCCCAAGGAGGGCTAACGTTTTGCTCCAGGATGCCCCATTTTCCCTAGAAGGGGCTAACGCCTCCCTTAGAGGGGATTCTTATCTCTTTACATCTTAATTAGGGTTTTAATATGACAATTTAATGTAAAACAAAATGATTTTGATAATTTGGCCTTGTCGGCCTTTTACCTGACCTAAAGTGTAAAATTAGGTCAAGGTTTTGTATAAATGGGAAATTTTCACTCTCATTTTTTCAGAACAACTTACTCACTCATTAGTGAGGTCTGATTGTTGCACCCTATTTTGGGTCTTTGGCTGAATTAAGTGATGCGCACTTGTTGAAGGAAAAGATTTTTTGCATTTATGGTGTTTCTCTTGAAGGAAGGTGTTACAACTAGGGTTTGCATGGTCATTTCTGGGTGTTTTGTAAGTATTTTTCTGCAAAACTTCTTAAATGAATGGTTGTAGTTCAATTTCTTGCATTTGTTTATAAATATTGTTGAATCAAAACCCTAGGGGACAAGCACACAAGTAGTTCATTGTCTCATGTCCCCTGATAGGGAAACCTTAAGCCATTGTGGAGGGAAGAAAGAGCCTAGCCTTAGCTACACTCCTATTTTCTCTCCCTATTGCTAGCCGTACTATTCTAAAGCCAAGAAGAGTGAGATATCCATGGCCGTACTCTTTCTAGGGTTTGCTAAAAGGCCTTGCTTTAGCAACACCTCCCTCATAAAACACTCTTGTTTTGGTTATATTTTGTTATTATTGAGCTAGACATTTGTTGGGAAGGAGGAGAGAGCACGAGGCCTTGCTTTAGCAACACTGGAGTGAGCCTCTCTCCCCTAGGGTTCCGATTTTGAGGCCCTGCTTTAGCAGCACTTCAAAACTTTTCCCTCTAGTCCTTGAAATCTTGCCTCCTTCAACCTGTGCATCCTTCACTTATGACTCCATTAAACCCTAAGGCACTGATCTAAGTCCTCCAGCGTTGAAGTAGCACTTGATCTAACCACTCACAAAACTTTTGAATTGAAACCCTAACTACACTAACCATAGCTCTAGCTAACCCTACTAACCCTAAGTTGTTGACATCATTATTGAATAGTTCATCTTTATTGCAGCAATGTTTTACTTATTGAGCAATTGAATGGTAGTTAAAGGCATTAATTGAGTTAAGTATTGATTTGTTACATTGAATTCCGTATCGTTCTAGCATTTATTAGTGAAGTGACATTAATTTTATTTCCATTTTGTAAACATTAACTTCATCAACATTTACTTTCAAATTTCTTATATTGAATATCAGATAGTCCTTGATATATGTGAAGTACTAACCAAAGCCTGCATATATCAGTTTATTGTTGCTTTGTTCTCGGGGAAGGGATTCTACTTGGTTATCTTTGTTGGCTATAAGCAGGACTATCTGTTCTGGTGGTGACCTGTGAAGGGGGATACTTTTCATTATCTTTTTATCCTTTAGCCTCTTCAAAACCCCAGGTCATCGGGGACGTCTCCCCTGGGCCTCACCTCCATAAAGAGAAAGAACTTCCCCATCATGGTGACATTGGGTGGGATAGGTTCATTTTATGCCAGTTTGGCCTTCTACTTTATAGCCTTTCTTCCCAGCTACAAACTGTGCTATAACATTTTGGCACCGTTGTCGGGGACACTGAGTCAATTCTCCTCAAACGAAAAATCTTTTCGGTAATCCTTGCCTCAGAAGCCTTTCTTAAAAGCTTACCTGGCGACTCCACTAGGGTGTTTTCCCTTTTTCTTTGATAGTTTCAAGTAAATTATCTGGTGAATCCACGAATGACGACCTGTAGTGGGCATCAGTACTCAAACCCCTCTGTTGTGGAAATTATCGTCCCTGCAAGCACTGCCCCTCCACCTGATCCACACAAGTGGTCTCATCAATATACTTTCAGTTATTTTTATCTAAGTAACATCCAGGGCAGTTTGCATGATTTGCCAAAGAATGCCAATCCTTGGTTACCCCTCTTCTCAGGGAAAGAGATTTCCGGTAACTCCCATTGGACTCATTTATGTGATAGTTTGGAATTTCATCAAACCAGTCAAGAACATCCTGATGTCTTCATGAGGATTTTTGCAAGCTCCCTTATGGAGGATGCCAAGACTTGGATCGATCCTCTCCCAAAGGGAGCCATAAAAACTCCTCAAGAGTTGGAAAGAGCTTTCAAAATAAGATGGTGCAACCATGAACACACACAAGACTTATTTTCTCAGTACATTGATATATGCAAAGGTTCCTGTGAGGGCATTAGGGATTTCAGTGATAGGTTCAACCTTGTCCTTAAACGAGTCCGACCAAAACTCAACTCAGAGGAAGCCATCCTGGAACACAACTTAAATTATTTGGAGGGTGTCTTACAGTTTACCCTCAGGGACCTGTCACCCTCAACTCTGGAAGAGGCATAAGATTTAGCCTATCAAATTGAGAGGAACCTTGAATTCGAAGAATACATCTGTCAGGTCAACCTCTCATGCAATAATGACCTTTGGAATACCTGTGAGGCCTTGGTCGCTGAACCTAAACCCTTGGAAGTTTTTGAAGTTGAACTCACCCCTCCTAAAAGAAAATGGAGTTTTTCCCATACCAATGCGCAGGATATATCTTTTCAGGAAAATCCTACAGAACCTGAACCTTGTCAGGATAAGGAGGAGGAAATAAAAATACCACTACCTCAAACCTTTGAGCATTTCCTTCCCGAAGAATCCCCTCTCTTTATCCACCAAGTAGACAACTTCAGTCTGAAATAGGGTGAGGTCACACATTTTTACGTCACTCTCCAAGTCAACAACGCCCTCCTCCATAACTATGTCTTGCATCCAAATGATTCAATCAACATCATCACAGAGGAGACCATGCAATAGTTGGTTTTAACCCTCTCACAATCAAAAGCAGAAGATGGTTTTGCAAGAGGAGTCATTAAGGAGCTAGAAGTTTCCTTTGACTCTTGCCCTAGTGCCCCTTTCTTTCTAGATGTGATGGTTGTTGACGCTGCGAGAAGTTGGGGTATCATTCTCCATAAATACCTCATAAAACACTTGGCCGAGAGTTTTCAAGAAAAAGAGTCTAAAGAAATCATCCCTCACCCCGAAGGAGGATTCTTCAACATCCATAGAGAACCCTTCATGGGTTCCCCAGTTGAAACCTTTGATGAGGCAAGCGACCAACTCTTATGCATTGACAATGACATAAGAAATTGGTTTGTCCAGGAAGGAAGCCTAGATTTTGACACCATTGAGGAGTCTGAAGGAATTTGGACCTTGGAGTTTGATGGATCTCACTCGAGCTCTGGGTCAGCTGCTAGAATTGTCTTGACAACCCCTTCTAGTGAAACCTTTTACCATTCTTATAGGCTGGAATACCACTGTACCAATAACATTTCCGAGTATGAGGCTTTGATCCTAGGGATCAACTTAGCAATTGACAAAGGCGTTGCGCACCTAAGGGAAAAGGGAGACTCATAACTCATTGTATCACAAGTGATGATGAAATTTTCCACTAAAAATGAGAATTTGAAGAAGTACCGAGACTTGGCTTATTCCCTTTCAAAATCTTTCAAAATAGTGTCACTTGAAGCCATTCCGCAAGAAGAAAACCACATGGAAGACACTTTGGTTGTTTCTTCTTCCACTTTACAACCTTGTGAGGGACCTCTTCATGACTTATGCAAAATGCAGGTCCTCTTTAGACCTTCTGTCCCCGATAATTTGGAATATTGGCAAGTTTTTGAAGACGACAACCAAATCATCAGGTTCATGGAAAACAACAAGGAATTCACCGATTCATAAATTACTTTTCTAGCTAACTCCATGAACCTAGAAGTTATAAACCTTCAAAGCAATACCTTTCCGAAAGGTTGTGTTCCCCTGGAAAACCTCTTTGATAGGCATGATGTTTTCAAAGGGAAGAGACCCAACAAACAAGTTGACAAATCCCTAGAATTCAATATCGGTACAGAAATAGACCCAAGAATGATCAAAATAGGTAAAGGAACCACCGAAAAGGAAAGGATGGAGATCCTAGCACTTGTCAGGGAATTCAAGGACACCTTTGCTTGGAACTATGATGATTTGAAGGCCTATAGGGGGGTCGTCATCCAACACGCTATACCTTTGGTAGAAGGAGCCAAGCCTTTCCAACAAAAGCTAAGACACATCAATCCAAAGTTAGCAAGCCAAATACAGAAGGAACTCTAGAAGATGGTTGACGCTGGTATCATAACCCCTATCAGATATTCCTCTTGGATGTCAAATTTGGTGGTTGTTCGAAAAAAGACCGGTGACATACGTCTGTGTGTTGATTTCCGTAACCTCAACCAATTGTCTTTGAAAGAAAATTACCCTCTCCCAAACATGGAACATTTGCTCCAAAGAGTTATAGGGGCAGGGATGATGTCTATGTTGGATGTTTTTTCGGGATACAACTAGGTTTTGCTCAAAAGAGAAGACCAGCTCAAAATGACATTTACTACACCGTGGGGAACCTTTATGTACTTAAGAATGTCGTTTGGTCTTATGAATGTCAGTGCTACTTTTCAAAGAGCAATGGATTTTGATTTTAGGGACCTCATACAAAAAATCATAGAAATCTACTAGGATGACCTTACAGTTGTGTCCATGGATAGGAAAGACCATCTCTCACACCTCAGGGTTGTTTTTGAGCGATGTAGGAAGTATGGTATCTCACTAAATCCAAAGAAATCCATTTTTGGTATCGATGAAGGAAAGTTATTAGGTCACGTGGCCTCACAGGGAGGCGTTTCCATTGACCCCGAAAGAGTCCAATCAATAAAGGATGTTTTCCCCCCAACCAACAGAAAATATTTACAATCTTTTCTTGGAAAGATCAACTTCATTCGTAGATTCGTGCCAAACTTTTCCGAGAGGATAAAAACTTTGAGTTCTTTTCTAAAAAAGGATGTTGCTTTCAAGTGGGATGATAAGACCAACAAATCCTTTGAAGATATAAAATATGCTATCTCCCAAGCTCCTGTCCTGGTCAGCCCTGATTTTTCACAAGATTTCATAATATTCAAGTTTTCATCCCAGGACACTATTGCAGGTGTTCTAATGCAAAAAGATGTTGATGACTATGAACATACCATGGCTTTTATGAGCAAGGTCCTTAGAGATTCCGAGTTAAATTATTCCATCACTGAGAAACAAGTGTATGCCTTGGTCAAGTCCCTTAAAAAATTTAGAAACTACGTTGGTTACAATAAAATTAAGGATTATGTCCCATACCCGGCCATAAAGGATGTCTTATCACAACAATATTGCATGGGTACTAGGGGAAAATGGGTTTCCAAAATCCAGGAGTATGACTTAGAAATAAAACCCACCAAAATAATAAAGGGACAAGGTTTAGCCCATATGTTGAACGAGAGAAACCAAGAAGCCATACAAATGGGCGAGAGTGAGCAAATAAATGTGATGGTTAGCAAATTAGAGCATGATGAGTGGTATTTTGATAGCGTCTACTATCTAAAGAACTTGTCTTGCCCCGATCACCTAGTAGACTACAAAATAAGGGCTTTGAGATTGAAAGCTATGAAATACTACTTGACTGAAGATGGACTTGGGTGGAGGAATCCCAACGGGGTTATACTTATATGTGTGAACAAAGAAGAGGCAAAGAAGCTACTGGAAGAATTGCACTCTGGATACTATGGTGGGCACTTTTCAGCTCGTACTACTTCCCACAAGATCCTAAGGGCTGGCTATTATTGGCCAACACTTTTTTCCGATACCCACCAGCATGTCCGATCTTGCCAGCCCTGCCAGTACTTCTCCGGCAAACCAAAACTCCCAGCACAAACCCTGAAGCCCATAGTGATAGAAGCACCTTTTCAGCAGTGGGGTTTGGAATTTGTTGGGGATTTTAAGGACAATTCAAGTAATGGCTACCAGTGGATCCTAACAACGACAGACTATTTCACTAGATGGGTCGAATCTATTCCTACAAAGAAGGCCACCGAAGAAGTAGTCATGAATTTTCTAGAAGACCGAATCATAACTAGGTTTGGTGTCCCTTCCAAGATCACTATAGACAATGCCAAAGATTTCAGCTCATATGCTCTGGTAGAATTTTTCTTCACATATGGCATTGTTCTATCCCATTCCTCCAACTATTACCCATAAGGGAACGGATGAGTAGAATCAACCAATAAAAACCTCATGAATATTTTGAAGAAGGTTGTGGGGGGGAATAAAAAATCCTGGGATAGAAAAATAAAGTATGCAGTGTGGGCAGACCGAATAACAACAAAAAATTCCACAGGAAAAACTCCTTTTGAGTTGGTATATGGACTAGAAGTAAAATTTCCTGTGAACCTCCAGATTCCTATCCTCTGTTTCACTCAACAATACACTATAGATACAGAAGAAATCCAAGGAAGGATCAATCAGCTGATAGAGCTAGATGAGACGAGGAGGAGTGCCTTTGGTCAAATGGAAAGAAATCAAGAGAAGATAAAAAACACCTTTGACCATAGAGCCAAGGAAAGAAACTTCACCGAAGGAGATCTTGTACTACTATGGGATAAGAGAAGGGAAAAACCTGGTATGCATAAGAAGTTTGACAGTTTATGGATAGGTCCTTATCAGATCATGAGTTGTGCAGGTACAAACTTTTTCAACCTAGAGAGCATGGAGGGAGAAGCCCTGAAGCTGCCAGTAAATTCTTTACATATCAAGCGTTACTACCCATCGGCAACCTAACTTCACAGGTAAGTACAGGTAACTAGGCATTTTTTCATTCGTGTATTATACCATTTGCATTGCATGTTAGTTAGTTTGTATATTCACACTTATTGATTGTTTTCTTTCAGTCTATATGTATGTTGGGGTGGCATTACCACCCCAATTTTGTTACTAATACTTCTATCGAGATTGAGCATGTCTGCAGGTTATGCCAGAGATGCTG
Source organism: Picea engelmannii (assembly GCA_009831015.1). Classification (NCBI taxonomy): domain Eukaryota; kingdom Viridiplantae; phylum Streptophyta; class Pinopsida; order Pinales; family Pinaceae; genus Picea; species Picea engelmannii. The sequence continues at coordinate 256,625 of ML808981.1, read as the reverse complement.
AGGTTCTCATGCACTCTACGGTGAGTACATGTCCCCAAGTTGGAGCCAGATGTTATCCCCATTTTTTAGGGATAACTAGGAGATCATGTCTCGAGGTCCACAGGTCCTAGACATGGAGTACCGAGAGCAGGATTGACCTAAGCATATCCTTGGAGGGCCCATATTTTTCTCCCATATTTTTCTCCCATCATCTTTTGTCTTGAAAGCAACAACAACATCCATCACCATCGGATTGGTCCTGTATCAGAAGAGGTTCTTACTCCATGAGATAATTGGTCTAGGTATCATGTTATGTGTCACTTTTGTGTTGGTTGTGGAGCCTGATTATCTTCCTGATTCAAAGGTCTTTTACTTTTAGCCGTGTTTATACTCCATGAAGTATTTACACCCCAGAAGTATGTACACTCTTCCACGTGGGGGAGTGCAGAGGGGGGGTAACCCCTCTGCGGGGTCCGAGGGGGATATCCCCCCAGCTGGGGGGTCTGGGGGAAAGCGGGCCCCCAGCGGGGGTTCGGGGGTGAAGCCCCTGAAGGAAAAATTGTTTGTAAATGTATATTGTAATTTCATTGTAAATCTAGACAATTCATTATAAGGTCGCATATCTAACGATAGAGATTATGTTAGGGTTTTTTTCCCTAGAAGGCAACCCTCTTTTATGAGGGAAATGTATTGCAGCTATGGATGATGGCGAATATTGTATTCTGAGAGAGGAGACTGTGAGAGAAAGAAGAGGAAGTTATAGCGGGTTTTGTTGTAGGTTGTATCCCTTCATTTGCTGGATAATAATAAAGGAAGGACCTGGCAATTTCTCTGGTGGACGTAGCCCACACTGGGTGAACCACATAAATCTGTGTCTCTCTTGTATTGTGTATCTTCTGTGTTTTGTTTCCACATTTGTTTTATTTTATTTCTCTATAGTCCTGTTTTTCTAACAACTAGTATCAGAGCGAAAGGTAACTCGCAGGAAAAGAGGGTTCCTAGTTCGAGTGGGAGCAATGTCAGAAGATGGAATGTTTAGGGTCAAGAAATTTAATGACCAAAACTACCAGTTATGGAAGATGCAGATGGAATCTATTTATATCAGAAGGATCTATTCCTACCATTGGGTGGAATAGCAAAGAAGTCGATGGCTATGAAGGACGAAGAATGGGATATTCTTGACAGAAAGGCTTTAGGAATGATACAGCTGAGCCTGGCAGCGTTGGTGGCTTTCAATATTTCCAAAGAAAAGACAATGAAGGGTTTGATGGATGCATTGGCCAAATTGTATGAAAAACCCTCGGCATACAATAAGGTATTTCTAATGAAGATATTATTTAATATGAAGATGTCGGAGGGTGGGTCTATTGCAGATCATTTAAATGATTTTAATACGGTTACTAATCAACTAAGTTATGTAAAAGTAGACTTTGATGATGAGGTCAGGGATCTTCTAATCTTGTGCTCATTGCCAGAAAGCTGGAATGGCTTGGTCATGGTTGTAAGTAACTCTGTATCTAGTTCAAATACTTTAAAATTTGATGATGTTGTTGGTGTTATCCTTAGTGAGGAAATGCGATGGAAAAGCACAGATGAGACATCAGGAAATGCGTTGAACATGGAGAACAGGGGAAGACAAAAGGATAGAGGAAAGGGTTTCAGGAACCGTGGGAATTCTAAGAAGGGCAGATCCAAATCCAGACTTGAAAATATAGAGAGCTAGAATTGTGGGAAGAAATGACATCTGAAGAAAGACTGCAGAGCTCTAAACGAACAAAGAGATGGACAACAGGAGAGAAATCAGGAAGCAATCGTAACAAGTGATGTGTTACAAGATGCTTTGATTCTTTCTGTAGAAAATATTTATGACTCTTGGGTAGTATATTCGGGGGCTTCATTTCACGCCACACCCCATAGGAAACATTTTCTAGATTATGTTCAAGGTGATTTTGGACAGGTTCATTTGGGTGATAATGCACCATGCAAAATTGTTGGAATGGGAAAGGTAAAAATAAAGAAATGAAATGGAAACCAATGGTTGTTGAAAGAGGTAAGACATGTTCCAGATTTAAGTGTTTCAGGATTAATCTGTAAGTGCAGACACAAACCGATCTCCCTAGATCCACCTGGATCTAGAACAAAACAGGACAGAATAATACTCTTTCCCTAGATTTAGACTATTGAATGAACTAGGAGGTGAGAATCATGAACGTACCTTATGATCGCTTCCTTGGGTCTTTGTTGTACCAGCTTCGCTCCAATGCTCTTGTGCCACCAAGACCAGGACATCCCAAACCAATTGAAGTGAAAACAACTCAATATATTCAACAGTTAATCTATACATATGATCAAGGAGTTATGTAATAAAGTGACATCAGCTTTATGGGAAAGGGACATATTACTGTATTAAATTGATAGAAAGAAAGAATTACAACCTGAGCCTTGATGTTGCAAGTTTCCTTTCGATGGATCCTAGCTCTGACACACACACTTGCTCATGCATGAAGAAGATCAACCACTTTTGATAACCTTGCTGGTGTTTCTAGCTGCTGTAGCATCAGTCCTTCATACAATCTTACACTGATTCTCCAATAAATCTCTTGCTAGTTTGTTGCTTAACCTTTTCCATGAGCATTCCCCTCAATTTATAAGAGAGAATGGATTAGTTACTTGGATAGGAATGATCCCAAGATATCAGGAAAGCCAGTACTTAGATAACCATTCGA
>ML808981.1:240993-252034 GCA_009831015.1 Picea engelmannii | reverse complement strand
CCTGCAAGTCATTACACTCATTTTCACATTAGTGATTAGGTTTAAATAATAAATAAACATAAAAAACCCAAATTTGATATAGTAAAAAGTAATTAAAATGAGTAAATAACTAAATTTACCATATCATTTCACATTTTTACCATGGAGTTCCAAAAACCCTCATTTTACCCTCTGCATTCGGTGTCGATTTCCGGGAGCTACGAGTGATCATTTGACGAGCCGTCAGCAACATCTTGGTAAGTTCATCATTCCTGATCTTTTCATGGTTCAAAAATTTGATTTCATTGGTTAAAAGTTCTGTTTTAAGTGAGTTTTTTGAACCATATATGCATGGAGGCATTCTCGCAGGTGGCCCATACGGGACCTGCGAGAATGACTTGTTCTCGCAGGTGGGCCTTAAGCCGCCTGCGAGAAGTTCGCACTATGCATAGTATGGCACCTGCGAGCAGCACAAAACTCAAATTTTTTTGAAACGTTTAGCCAATAGAAGAAATTTATTTCATGAATAAGTTCATTAATCATGTTTGTATGTTTCTTATGCAGGTTAATAGCCACAAATATGGTGCTTGAGTGGCGAGAACGAGAACATGAGGAGGATAATGCAAATGCCAAAAATCATCCTCCCACCATAGCTGCACTAAGAGACTTTGGTCTCTTAAAATACTTCTGTATCCCGGGCATGAGAGCCCAAGTCTGATTATTGGAGTATCTAGTCCGAATGTGGGATCCAGATCAGCAAGTTTTCATTGTCGGAGCTCACACCTTAGTTATTGACATCGAGGACATATATTTATTGACTAGATTATCTAGGCATGGGTCCTATGTCAGTCTGACCGACAGCAGAGCAGGCGGGTTAAAAATGAGTGAATATTGCAACCAATACTGCGTACCTGAGGCCGAAAGAAAGAAAGGGAAAGTGGCAATCTAGGGAGTAACTGACTTGACTCTCCGCACTATTCTCTTCACGATTTCTCGGATGGATGGAAGTGACGCTCCCCATATGGAATTGCAGAGCTATTTCCAGTACACCATCGAGTGTACTGAGCCCCGAGTATTTAACTGGGCTGATGCATTATTACGCAGTATCAAAAGACAGCTGACCAAGTGCAGGCGGGGAGAAATGAAACAATTTGGATATGGATCTTTGTTAGTGTATTTCTTCCTAGAGAGGGTTCCTGTATTTCGTCTACAGGTTGAGTGGAACTTGTCAGGTCCTAGGGATCCGAGGATGTTACGATGGTGTCGGCTCATGGCCCGACATGTGGCAGGACCAATCGTCAAATATGATGATATTTTCTTTGACTGGTTGCAAAACCAGATGCTGATGGTAGATGACTACGCATATGACGGGTTGGATTTCCAAGGAGATTTGGATCTAACACTACCTGAGGACGCTCAGTGGGGAGACCTCGGTAAGAAGTACACAATTTTTCCCTTTTTAAATGTTTTTGAATTTTTATCATATTTAAATGTTTTTGTTTTATAGATTTATCTGAAGACTAACACAAAATATTTGTTGATAACACAGACGTTGGACCATATAGACATCCTGTCACCTCTCTTATCTAGCGACGAGGAGAAGCGGCAATAGTATTACCACAGTATGCAGAAGATTATCAGATCGTGGAGCATAATTTAGAGGGTCTTACAACAAACATTCCAGATATGACTCTGGAAGAGGTTCCACGACGTGATCAACATCACACTGTAGGGGTTTCCACAGCTATGGGTCGACTGATCCGCAGAGTAGCTAGGGTAGTAGTGTGTTACCGTGAACGTCATCCGTGACGTCACTTTGTAGAAGCTATAAGCTTCAATTTTTGATATTTTGGTCTTCGAACAAACATTTTGTAAAAACAAACCTTTTTTATCGTTATATATATACAGACGGCTTCTACCGGTTTACTTCACATTGTGTGAATTTAAATGTGTTTGATTTATAAATGGTTCAAATGTCTGTCGAATACATAATTAGCCAATGCATCTGTTAATGTATTAAGACACCTAGGAATATGCTGATATTCAATGTGATCAAAATATCGTTCCAAGAGGCGAATTCGCAAATACACTCGTAATAAAGTAGGACTTCGAATAGAGTAGACATTACTTAGCTGTAGTACCACAAGCTGCGAGTCGAGTCGCACAACCAAATGACGAATTCCAAACGAGATAGCATCAACCAATAGTTCAATAACGGCGCTATACTCGACAATGTTGTTGGTTGCACGGCCAAGACATACACCTCTTAAAGATATAAGTTCGTTGTTTGGGGCATAGATTTCCCATGCAGCGGAAGCTAGGTTCCGAGTACTACAGCTAGCACCATCAGCGAAGCCAATATAAGGTAGCGAATACTCCGACATCTAGCAATCAAACACAACGTCACGTAAGGGCAGAGACCAGATAACGTCAAAAGAAACTAAAGTACCACACACACACACAATATGATACATAAAATACAAGTACTTATGCACAAATAACTTATGCATAGTATTTCTTCAAGTACAACCCATTCCTGGGTTCACTCAAAGGTATACCATCATAATCAACTAGCTCATATGCTCCTTTTTCCAAAACTCTGCGAACAATGTAAGGACCACGCCACATTGGTTCGAATTTCCCAGCTCCTAAGACATCTTTATCCTGTTCGTACAAAAGAACAAGATCACCTTCAGAGAAAACATAAGGCTTGACATGCTTGTCATACTGTGCCTTGACGCATTTCTTCTGGGCTTCTATTACTAGAGTAGCGTCACGTCGAGTCTCATCTAATCGCATCAGATACAATAGACGTTCCTCTTCAGCATAAGTATTGGGTAAGAGTTCTACAGCTTACTTCAAAGAAGGTATCTCACATTCTATTGGCAGAATGGCTTCCATGCCATAGACTAATCGAAAGGGTGTAAACCCCGTAGCAGATTTAACAGATGTCCTATATGCCCACAATGCCGAAAACAAAATCGTGTGCCAACTGGTTTTATGAATTCCTATCATTCGTCGAATCATAGTTATAAGAACCTTATTGATTGCTTCGACCTGGCCATTAGCTTGCGGATAATAGGGTGTTGAGATATCATGACGAAGACCCAACTTTTCCGTAAGTTCAGACATCATAAAATTCCTAAAATGACTACTGTGATTGGTAACGATAGCCTGAGGAACACCAAAACAAGCTATAACATGGTTGAAAAGAAATAACGTTGCAGTCTTTCCAGTATTATCGAATGTTGGCATCGCCTCGGCCTACTTTATAAAGTAATCAATAGCTACAATAATGTAACCATTCCCCCCGACCGAGTGAGGGTGACATGTCATGAAATCAATGCCCCATTTTGCAAAAGGACCAACTGAGACCACAGGATGAAGGGGAGAAAGATGCGACCGAATTTTTTGATTGTAGGTCTAGCAGGCATGGCACTTATGAACAACAGTAATGCAGTCATTGAACAAGGAAGGCCAAAAATATCCTGCACGTAAGATCTTCTGGGCAGTAGCATACCCAGACATATGACCACCACATGCTCCAGAATGGCATTCATTCAAGGCTTTCTCGGCTTCGTCAAAATTCAAACAACGTCGAAACACAGAGTCAATTCCTCGACGGTAAAGAGTATCTCCAAGGATAATGTACTGGCGAGCTTGATAACGGACACGACGTCGTTCAGTACTAGACAAATCAGGCCGGAAAGTCTGGGTCTGGAGATATATAATGATATCTCCATACCAAATATCGTCAGTGCTGATAAGGAAAAGTGATTCATCGGGTAATGAATCTACTGCTACATTTTCCATGGCTGAGTGGGGAAAATTGCAGATTAACTTAGCAAAAACTAAGGATTTCTTCGACGTGGCGTGATCGAATTCCAAGTCGAACTCCTGGAGTATGACAATCCATTTGGAGTACTTGCCCCCTAGCAATTGACATGTCAAAATATGTTGCATAGGGTTACAATGTGAAATCACTGTAGTTTTCCTGGAGAGAATATAATGGCGAAAACGTTGAACTGCTTGAACAACAGCCAAAGCCAGTTTTTCAACATGATGATACTTGATTTCAGTGGATGTGAGACTTCTACTCAAGTAATAAACAACATGTTCATCGTGTGCATCATCCTCTTGAACGAGAACCATGCCAATAGTATACTCAGAGGCAGCAAGATAAAGAAAGTAATCACGACTATAATCAAGAGGGAAAAGAAGTGGAGCTTTCGTGAGGGACAACTTCAAAGCCTCAAAAGCGTTGTTGGCCACGGTATCCCAAACAAACTCAGAACCTTTCTTTAGTAGCCTTGTAAAACCTTGAGTAATCTCAGCGTAATTAGGGATGAAACGACGAAGAAAGTTTGCTTTCCCCTGCAAACTTTGTAACTGGCGCAGCGAAGAAGGAGGAGGGAGATTAAGAATCGCCTCAACCTTAATAGGATCTACCCAGATCCCTTGACGTGAAACAATGAAACCTAGAAGACGACCGGACTCTACGCAAAAGACACATTTATGAGGATTTAAACGAATGCGATAGAACCGACAACAAACGAAAATTGCTCAGAGATGAGTGGGGTGATTGACTCGGCGTAAAGAATGAGCTGGAAAATCATCCAAATAAGGTTGAACGATATGCTTTATATCGTGAAACGCATAAGACATAGCACGTTGAAACGTTGCACCTACGTTCTTAAGACCGAAGGGAAGTATCCTATAGGCAAAAGTACCCCAAGGACAAATAAAAGAAGTTTTATGTTGGTCCTCAGGAGCGATGTTAATTTGATTATAGTCGGAGAATCCATCCATGAGAGAAAAGATTTCACTGCCAGCACAGTCATCGACGATCTGGTCGACGAAAGGGGTTGGAAAGTTTTCCTTTGGACAGGATTTGTTAATATCCCGATAATCAATGAAAACACGTATACTACCACCTTTCTTATCAATCGGTATAGGGTTGGAAACCCATTCTATCAGAGCCACGGGATAAATAAAACCGGCTTTGAGAAGTTTTTCAACTTCGAGTTTGATAGCTGCCGCTTTACGTGGATGGACCGGACGAAGGCGCTGCCGAACTGGTTTAGCTCCGGGGTATGTATTAATTTCATGTACAACAATAGCAGGGTCGATACCTGGCATCTCTTCGTAGCTCCATCCGAAGATGTCACGAAATTCTTTGAACAAAGCAGTATAGGTGACAATTTCATCCGGAGAACATGAAGCTCCAATGTGAACATTTTCAACAATCCCAGGTTTAAATGATATATCAATGGGTATTGTGGGAGAAATATTACTGAGGTTCCCTTCGGCAAACACATCATGTGTAGAGCCGGGAATAGTCGATATGACAACAACGGTCGACGGAGTCGAAATCCGTTGGTAGTTCTCGAGAGTATGTTGTTCCAGAAACAATATGGAACGATGATGCCCATCGTCCCAAGGGGTGTCCTCCATGATGGACATGATCATCTCGTCAGTGGGAAATATGACATGGAAAGGATCAGGATACAACTCATCAAGAGAAAAAGTAGAAGGTGTTGCCGATTGAATAGCTTGATAAGTAGACTCAACCGGACTTAACGGCATAACGGTGCCGAAACGAGTATGATCTCCTGGATCAGGGACTATCCAAGGGTGAGAAGACACAGGAAGCTCATGAGATACAATGGAGATCATATTAATAGAAGCAACTGACAGGCGTGGAATATCGGGCGGAGGTGGTATGGGGAAAGTGCCCATTAACGAAGAGTCTTTTAAAAGGCCGACACCGACATGTTCGTAACCCGGTGGGGTTTTAGCTATAAACAACACATTGCCAGTACGAGTATCCGAATTAAAGAAGGAAAGTTGATCAACCGTAACAACTTTTCCCTGATGAGGAAATCGCACAACACGGAACAACATTGACACAACAACGTGCATAGAATCTATCCAGCTACAACCAAGTAGAAGATTATAATCCAAGGGAGCATCGAAAACTTCCACTTCAACTTGGACTGTCTTACCTTCTAGAGTAACAGGCAACGACGAAAGAACACCGTAAGGCCTAAAACCAGAGCCATTAAAGGCTTTCAAAGTATTTTGTGATTCATTTAACGGAGGAGAGCCAATGTCTTTCCAACAAGCTAAAGACATTACACACGTAGAGGCACACTCATCGATAACAGTTCGACAAATATTCTTGTCGGCGACAACAACTTGTATCTGAAACGCAAGCTGAGGGGGTAACCTTGGAATATGATCTTCCAAGTCAAAGACTATTAAATTTGTATCTGTGGGATCAATTCCACCTATAGCTTTCAACAGAGCCCTTCGTTGTGCAGGACAAGACTGAAGGACTTCAAGGGAAGACATCGCTGAAGGTGCTTGGGCCAGATCTTCGACAATGCTATATTTCTGGGCCGCACGAGCATGAGGATTGAAGGTTGATTTCTTAACGACACCTTTCGGGGGTGGTCGCAAAACTGTATCAAGACTCAATCGTTCGAGATGAAGAGGACCGTTCGTAGGCGGAGTCGGTGGAGAGGGCTGAACTAGAGTAGGAGGTAAATCGTCAACCTTCTCCTTAGATGGAGTATAGTCTTTGGCTCTAGTCGTGAGTGAAACATTATTTTTCATAGAATCACCGGTACACATCAAAACATATGATGTCATAGAAGTAGAGGGTTGGTCATGAATGACCAACGAGGCCTGCTGCTGAGACGGGAAGGGTTGGGAAAAGATTGTCGACGTAGATGGTTTTGGCGTTCCTTGAAGGAACTTAGTAACTTCGGCACGTCGAGGACAATCCTTCGTGTAGTGATCGTCACCACAGATAAGGAAAGGGTAGCATGGCTTGCTCTTATCCCAATCTTCAACAGGAGGGGTTTTAGTTTGCTCATTTTCATTATTACTTTTACTCTCCTTATTCTTACCTCTTCCTTTCTTTGATTTATTTTTACCGGTCGGGGTAGATTGAACAACGTTCACCTCAGAAGTTTTACCGGTGGAAGGGGTAAGAGACGAAGCACTTTGAACATTAGAAGATGTAGACTTAGGGGTTGGATTTGAGACAGAATGTGAGTGGGTATGAGTAGTACCAATCACACCATCAGCTGCATGCGAGGTAGCTGGAGCGGTTGAAGTGCCGGAAGTACCAGGACGAGGTAATTCAGGTAGCAGGGTGTAAAGTGTTCCCGTTTGCGAATAAACGAGATCAAGATATTGAGCACGACTGATAGCCTGCTCCTCCATAACAACACCGCCCATAGCAATGTCTTTACCAATTTCGTTCACGAAATATTTCGTAAACCATTCGTCCAGTAACTGATCAGGGAGTTCAAGTTTAATGAGACGTCTTCTCCTCCGCCACTCATGAATATGATCCGATATATGAGTGCCTTTGGTTTGTTTAAAGGAAGTTAAGATCTCAGTCCCAGTATCATAACAGATCAGTAACTGGTAATGTGTAAGAAAATCCATAGCTAGGGTGTTGAAATCAGAAAAGAAACCTCGTGGCAATTCAATATACCACTTCGCAGCAGAACCGATAAGGGTTCTTTGAAAAAGACGTAGACGAATGGAGTCATCCATCAACGAGTTGGATGAACACCATAAATGAAAAGTCATGACATGATTATTTGGGTCCTCTCCCTCCTTGCCATCGAATTTTGGAATATCTGATGGAAGCTTAGTAGGAATACCAGGCCATTGGGGAGAGTGACGAATAGGATCATTGAGAATCCTAGACAAATCTGGCAAATCCAAGGTAGCAAGAAAAGGTAACTGCCGATTCACTTGTGGGTACTGGTGACTTTGGGGTGGAAGCCCTGTCGGCAAACCAGTAGGACCATATGCAGTTTGCCCATAGAGGGAAGACCCTAGCTGATTCGGTGGTGGCTGGATAGGATAATAACCCCAAGGATTGTGACCTTGAGTTTGAGTAGGGACCTGAGCTTGAGTAGTCTGACCCGAACCCCAAATAGGATTAGTTATACCCGGATAAGGTTGGCCTACAGTAGGGAAAGTTTTCTGCCCCCCAACATTTTGAGGAAAGTTTCGTAGAAGTTGATTCCAATACTGGGCCAAGTCAGGAGGTATATTTTGTCCAAAAGGTGAAGTTGGTCCCCCTATCGTAGGTATAGTTCCACCCGGAAGTTGTGTGCCAACCATAGGTTGCATAGTAACTGTGTTGTGTCCGGGAAAAGGAAAAGGAACCGTACCACTCTATCCACCAACAGGAATCTGCGGGTTTGGTGCAACAGTCGGGATAATGCCAATAGGATTAGGATTGCCAGAAGGAAATGGAGGGAGTGTCGGGAAAAAAGTGGGAATACCTGGAGAACTAGCTGGGGTTTGCGGAGGTGTTGGATTAGGAGCATTCAACAAAGCATTCAAAGCATGGTACCCGGGTGACAATGTCGGGATGACATCAGGTATTCTCCGGGTATTGATAGGAGCAAGAGTAGCTGCAGTAATCTCAGTTTGGACACTCGTAGTATTAGAGATATGGGCCATCTCAGGAGGGATAAAAAATCGATAAGTGGTAGTCTCTGGTGTAGTTTCTGTCTCAGAAGACATTGGAGGGTTGATTTTGTAGACAGGGGGTGACTCAGTACCAAAAAGGACTCGTCGAAAATGACCCAACCAAAAAGGATATTGGCCTACTACACCAGGAGAAGGCCCAACGGTTGATTCGGAAGATGTAACAACGGCTTCGTCGGAGGAATTTAATCGCACAACAGGTCGGTCACCACGACGAATGCGATAGTCCTCTCTAGTATTGGTGATTCGAAAATCTTCTAGAGAGTCAGTTCGGTCTACCTGTGGAGGTGGTGTGGTGACAACTGGAATGTCACTTGTTTCCCCGTGTGGTGGAGTAACCACCGGGACTTCAGTCTGATGGGGAGAACCCTCAGGTGTACCGGTAGGCGAGGGTTGAGTATCCTCCAGATGTTCTGGAGATAAACCTTGCATTCTACGTGAACGCCGTGGGGGAGCAATTGTAAACAAATGACAAGCTCCGCAAAGAAATTCCTATGGTCAACTTCGAGAAACAAAGAGCATGCGCTAGTAAATAAAATCTAGGAAGCAATCACCAAGCAAACAAAACCTTCTAATTTCGAAGCCACTAGTTGGTGATGAAATCCAACGTCGCAACAACGAGACGAGAAGGGGCAGGGCTATGGTGGAAAAGTTACGCTGACAACCTGCTTAACAGACTTACACCTTGGTGCAAGCTCCCACACATAATTGTGGGTATACCCTCCAAGGAGCCCGAGTGAGTTTGGCCAACGTCAATTCCAGGTACTGTGAAGAATTTCCCCTCCATAGTCACCTTGGGTAAGAACCTAGAGAGATAGGCCACTAAGGTCACCACAAACAATAGTAAAGCCTGGGGGAACAGTCGTCAGTACGATCCACACGCAAGGGAAGGGTATCTAGCCCAAAATCAACTCAAAAGGCTTCCACTCATCATTGTGGGTATACCTCGGAGTGATCCCCATAATACATGCAATCTCTACACCAATGTCAACAAAGCAGGGTTAGTAACTTTGCCAACACCAATGCGACCTAGTGCTTGACCCTTGTGTAAGAAGGGCGTCCCAGGACAATATGTTGCAAATGGAATTTAACACTCCCAAACTCAATATGCTATTGTGTGTTTTGAGCTTTTGGAGAGTGTATCTCTCTTCCTACTCCAAAGAACTAGCCTAGCTAAATGTTGGTGTATAAGAGCCCTAGAAAAGAGTTACTAGATAAATTTTAAGATTACGCAATGTTTTTAAGAGTTGTTGTTTACTCAAAGGTGACGGAAGTGAAACTCATGTTGTATGACTCTGACCCAAATATGCAAGGATAATAATGAAATATAACACTTTTCATTCCATGAATCCTATTTATGGGAGAGAGAGAAAATTTTCCAAATCAACTCAATACTATAATGCAATGCACAATTTCCTTTCAGATGTCAATGCAAACAATCATTTATCAAAGGACAATCTCTATGTGTCTTTTTCAAATACTTCAACAAACTCTAAAATTTATTTTTTCAATGTTTTCTAAAAGACAAAAAACAATGTTTTTGAAAGAAAAGATTATTGTTCACTTTCCAAAAAGAATTCTCACTATATCAATGAGAAAGCATAAAAATAAAATCATAAAGAAACACTCAATAACAACCCAATCAAATCTTTCAATGAAAGCAAAAACAAAGAGCAAACCAATTAGTCTTCTCAATGCAAACGAAAATGTTCTTTCAAACCAATAAGAAAATGAGAAAAACCAAACACTTAACTCTCAACCAATCACTGGTTCTCAACCAATCAGACACACTCAACGCTTGAAGTCATAGAGAATGAATTTGCCAATAAGAGTCAAGAAATGAAAGCCAAGCTACAAAGGACAAGAAAAAACCTTGAAACCCTAAAACAACTCAAGCATGCAAACTAAAGCAAGAGCCATGCCAATCAAAATTCCAAGAAGCCAATAAGATGTATTTCAACTGATCTGGGCAGTCAAAAAGATAAAAACTCAATTTCAAAAATTTTGAAAAGACTGTTCGCAGGCAAGGAATGTAACACAGTGCGAGAAGTTATGATTCTCGCAGGCAACCTTTGAGCAAGGTGCGAACACCTCGCACTGAACCCTATGAGCAGGGTGCGAACCTGACCAGTTCTCGCAGGCTACAGTTAAACGCAGTGCGAGAAGTCCTGAAGATGACAAATTTTTTGAAAATGAAAGCTAAATTGACAAAGGATTCTAGACCCAGAAGGTCTCTCAAGATATCCTGAGGACTCAGAGACTGACAAGACAAGAGAAAAATGAAACTGGAGCAAATGGCCACAGAAAATACAAAAAACCACCAAAAAATGGGTTTATTCCCTAATGGAGTCACCAATTTTGTTTCAGGATTAATCCGTAAGTGTGGACACGAACCGATCTCCCTAGATCCACCTAGATCTAGAACAAAACAGGACAGAATAATACTCTTTCCCTAGATTTAGACTATTGAATGAACTAGGAGGCGAGAATCATGAACGTACCTTATGATCGCTTCCTTGGGTCTCTGTTGTACCAGCTT
>ML808981.1:211515-237751 GCA_009831015.1 Picea engelmannii | reverse complement strand
TTTCAACAACAGAGGCAGAGTATGTTGTTGCTACAGAGGCTAGTAAAGAGATGATTTGGTTACAGAGGTTTATGGAGGAATTGGGAAAGAAGCAAGAGAATAACAGGTTGTACTGTGACAGTGAGAGTGCCATTCATCTTGCAAATAACTCAACCTTCCATTCGAAGACTAAACATATACAGTTGAGGTACCACTTCATACGATCTTCCTTGGAAGATGGACATTTGAAGTTGGAAAAGATACACACTAGCCAGAATCCTGCAAACATGTTAACAAAGGGAGTAACCAGGGATAAACTGAGTTCCTGCTTAGTTTCAGTTGGTCTTCAATAATAAACATGAAGATGAGAAATTTTTCAGGTCCAAGAAGGTTCAGAGTCCAGCATATACAGCGGCGGTGGAGTTCTTGAGATCAATCTCCAAGTGGGAGATTGTTGGTTGTGGAGCTTGATTATCTTCCTGATTCAAAGGTCTTTTACTTTCAGCCGTGTTTATACCCCATGAAGTATTTACACCCCAAAAGTATGTACACTCTTCCATGTGGGGGAGTGTAGAGGGGGGGTACCCCCTCTGCGGGGTCTGGGGGCAAGCGAGCCCCCGAAGGAAAAATTGTCTTGTAAATGTATATTGTAATTTCATTGTAAATCTGAACCGTTCATTATAAGGTCACAGATCTAACGATAGAGATTATGTTAGGGTTTTTTTCCCTAGAAGGAAACCCTCTTTTATGAGGGAAATGTATTGCGTCTATGGATGATGGTGAATATTGTATTCTGAGAGAGGAGACTGTGAGAGAAAGAAGAGGAAGTTACAGTGGGTTTTGTTGTAGGTTGTATCCCTTCATTTGCTAGATAATAATAAAGGAAGGACCTGGCAATTTCTCTGGTGGACGTAGCCCACACTGGGTGAACCCCGTAAATCTGTGTCTCTCTTGTATTGTGTATCTTCTGTGTTTTGTTTCCGCATTTGTTTTATTTTATTGCTCTGTGGTCCTATTTTTCTAACATTTTGATCATTGAAACCTTTGAATATATGCATCTGATTCCTTTTATCTCTAACAAATACTTGGATCTTACATTTTCTCACTTGACCATGTTTGGGGGGATTGACAGGGTGCCCTAGCAAGCCTGCGTCTGTAGGTTTTGGTTTGCCACTGGGAGGATTTCTGAAAAAAACATCGTCTTCTCCCATCATACTACCACTTTTACATCTTGTTTCTCGCTCATCTATCTCATTCCCCTTGTCTGGGCATTGGGTTGACCTATTTTCAAAACTTCACCTTACCTCAAGGGGAGAAGGGGATAAAGGCCCAGAAGGTAAAAGCAAGTTGGTAAAAGATAAAAGCCTAAGACAAAACCTCGAGATGCTTCGCCTAGGGATCCCCGAGAAACAAATAAAAAGCTTCTCAGCAAGAAACAAGAGGGACCCAAAAAAATAATAAAACAAGACCTAATCAGAGGTTAGGGGGTCTCATCACGAGCCAGCCTATTAGTTTCATGGGTATCTAGCGGTATGACATTGCCACCAACTAGTTACCATGCCAGCGCAGTGACTCTTGGTTGCATGGCCAATGGAAAGGGGGTCTCATCACGAGCCAGCCTTCTCATTTCTAAGAAAGTACGTGTGGGTAACGCAGTTAGCTCTGGTCACCACACTAAGGTAGCGTCCCCTGATTAGATCTTGAATAAAAAAAGAAAAAAAAAGAATAAAAATAATACAAAGAATAAAGGCAAGAATGGGCTTGAAAAAAATGCATCCATGAAAGGGACTGCTCACCTTCTATAAAGGCATCCACAGGTAACACGTTGCATCCTTGGCCCTTACTGCACCCACATGCTTGGACATCCCCTGACCACATCATCCACTTACATGGCTTGGATGAGGTCTCTCTGGGAACTTTCCTTTTTTCTATAGACACTAGCCCAATAGGAATCCTTGTCCTTTTCCCCATACTTGTATTGCAGTCTTGTGTAACGTCTTTGATCTATTGATTGATGTATTAGGGATTTTATGCATGTGTTTAATAATATTAATGATGAAATGTGATTGACATTTCTATGATCCCTATGACTGATGAGCCCATGGAGGGTGTAGCCTTTGATGTGCAGGATCAGACCTGACGGACATGTACCATTTGGACCGATACACATGGGGAGATGATTAGTTCGGACCTCCATGGGGTTGAAGAGCCCATCAGATGGATGTTGAGACCCCACCATGGGGTAGATATGAGACAGAGATGGATAGTTGTCTTGCATCGGAGAAGAAGAGGATGTTCCACCAGAGGCACCCCAGTAGAGCTTAACCTAGGGGGATTTTCCCTTTTTCAGTGGAACGTTGTCCTTGGAAGGCCTAGGATGTCACCCATCATAGCCATGATCTCATCCAACAGTATGGACATTTTGGGAGGTAGATTGGGGAGTATTGGCAAGTGTGGCAGGTTGGAGAAGCCCAAGGAGGGCTAACGTTTTGCTCCAAGATACCCCATTTTCCCTAGAAGGGGATAATGCCTCCCTTAGAGGGGATTCTAATCTCTTTACAGCTCAATTAGGGTTTTAATTTAACAATTTAATGTAAAACAATATGATTTTGATAATTTGGCCTTGTCGGCCTTTTACCTGACCTAAAATGTAAAATTAGGTCAAGGTTTTGTATAAATGGGATATTTTCACTCTTGTTTTTTTAGAACAACTTACTCACTCATTAGTGAGGTTTGATTTTTGTGCCCTATTTTGGGTCTTTGACTGAATTAAGTGATGTGCACTTGTTGAAGGAAGAGATTTTTGGCATTTATGGTGTTTCTCTTGAAGGAAGGTGTTACAACTAGGGTTTTCATGGTCATTTCTTAGTGATTTGTAAGTATTTTTCTGCAAAACTTCTTAAATGAATGGTTGTAGTTCAGTTTCTTACATTTGTTTATAAATATTGTTGAATCAAAACCCTAGGGTACAAGCACACAAGTAGTTCATTATCTCATGTCCCCTGATAGAGAAACCTTAAGCCATTGTGGAGGGAAGAAAGAGCCTAGCCTTAGCTACACTCCTATTTTGTCTCCCTATTTCTAGCCATACTATTTTGAAGCCAAGAAGAGTGAGACGTCCCTTTCCTAGGTCTACTACACTAGGGTCGTACTCTTTCTAAGGTTTTATGAAAGGCATTGCTTTAGCAACACCTCCCTCATCAAACCCTCTTGTTTTGGTTATATTTTGTTATTATTGAGCTAGTCATTTGTCGGGAAGGAGGAGAGAGCATGAGGCCTTGCTTTAGTAACACCGGAGTGAGCCTCTCTCCCCTAGTGTTCCAATTTTGAGGCTCTGCTTTAGTAGCACTTCAAAAAATTTCCCTCTAGTCATTGAAATTTTGCCTCCTTCAACCTGTGTGTCCTTCACTTATGGCTCCATTAAATCCTAAGGCACTGATCTAAGTCCTCCAACGTTGAAGTAGAACTTGATCTAAACACTCACAAAACTTTTGAATTAAAACCCTAACTACACTAACCCTAGATCTAGCTAACCCTACTAACCCTAAGTTGCTAACGACATTATTGAATAGTTCATCTTTATTGCAGCAACGTTTTACTTATTGAGCAATTGAATGGTAGTTAAAGACATTAATTGAGTTAAGTATTGATTTGTTGCATTGAATGCCATATCTTTCTAGCATTAATTGGTGAAGTGACATTACTTTTAATGCCATTTTGTAAACATTGACTTTGTCAACATTTACTTTCAAATTGCTTATATTGAATATCAGATAGTCTTTGATATATATGAAGTACTAACCAAAGCCTACATATATCAGTTTATTGTTTCTTTGTTCTCGGGCAGGGATTCTACTTGGTTATCTTTGTTGACTATAAGCCAGACTATCTGTTCTGGTGGTGACCTGTGAAGGGGGAAAATTGTCATTATCTATTTATCCTATAGCCTCTTCAAAACCCCAGGTCACCGGGGACGTCTCCCCTGGGCCTCACCTCCCTAAAGAGAAACAACCTCCCCATCGTGGTGACATTGGGTGGGAAAGGTTCCTATTATGCCAGTTTGGCCTTCTACTTTATAGCCTTTCTTCCCAGCTACAAACTGTGTGATAACACACCTCTACAAAATAATTGGTGAAAAGCCACAAGATATCTTCCATCATCCTCATGAAAGTTGTTGGGGAAAGTTTCAAACGAAAGGGCATGACCAATCATTCAAAAAGACCTTCTTTTGACATGAAGGCAGTCTTCCATCATCTGTCTGCTCTATTGGGACCTCATGGTAGCCATACCTTAGATCAATCTTACTAAGTTATTTTCCCCCCTTGAGATTATCAAGGAGATCATCGATTTGGGGAATCGGGTACCAGTTTCTGACCATGATTTTATTTAGATCTCATTAATCAATGCAAAGTCTCTAGGTCTTGTCTTTATTCTACTTAAGAACGACTGGGCTTCCATAAGGTGGTGAGATGGGTTGGATATTCCCCTTTTGGAGTAGTTCTTGGATCTAACGCTTGATCTCTTTATTTTCTAACAAAGAGCGGTGATAGACTGGTCCATTGAGTAGCGGTGTGTTGGGGGTCAAATCGATGGAATGCTTGAACTGACAGTGTAGAGGTACCCTAGAAGGTGAGGAGAATATGTCTTTGTATTCTTCCACGACCTTATCCACTTGTTTCTACTGAATGGAGAGGTTTGTCATGGAGGCCATGGATGTGGACACAATCTTCTCTCACTCTGAGAGAGAATCACAAACAAAACAAACTTCCCGATATGAGAGATGACCTTCCTCCATTGCTTGGAAGAGATCAAATAAATGGAACAAGGTGGGACTACCTCAAGTATCTTGTACAATTTCTTGTTCAAAGTAACAATAGCATTGTGAGGCATAGACTCATAGAAAACATGACGTTTCCATAAATAATTTTGTCCCAAAATAACATCATAAAATTCAAGGGGAGAAACATCACACAATACCTCATCTTTGAAGGGATTGATGCCATGCAATAGGTGACACTGTTGGCTGACACGAAGATCACTTATTTAGCAGAGCCATCCGATGGTTTATGGTTTCAGGTGCAGTGTTGTCATCATGGCCAACTTCTTGATGACCTATGCTGATATTAGGTTATTTTGGCTACCTCTATGAATGATGAAGTGCAATGGGTTCCTTTCACCCACATTTGTGAATGAAATAGGTGCACTCCTTTTGCTAGCTCATCACATTCACCAAGCTATATTTTGGTGGTAGAAACAACGACATTGGGTTCCACATCAATGATTTGTCTCCCCTTTTTTGGTTATGAATCAGAGTCAGAACCCACATTTGATTAAGAGGCTTTCACCTTAGCCACCAATGAATTCTTTGAGCAACAATGAGCAGTGTTATGCCAGGGGCTCTTATGGAAGTCGCAACACTTCCTAGTATCTTTATTCATCTTTCCATTATCCTTCTTTGTTTGTGACTTAGGCTGGTTGTATTGAGTCTTTCCATCTTTTCTTTGCCCTTTTTTCTGTGAGTTGAGGCTACCCTTTCCCCGCTTCTGTTGTGATGGGTTCCTAGACCCAAACTATCGTATCTTTTGTTTAAGCGTCTTCTCAATTTTGACGACATATCTATAGGCTATGCCTAAGGAAGAGATGTACAGAAACTCCATTTATTCATGGATTTAAATATTCATACCACGGAGGTACTTGAGAACTATATGTGGCTTTTAATATTTGATACCCATCTTGGTGCGCAAGGTATGGAATATATTTGTGAACTTTGGCATTGGTTGGTCCCTATCCTACCATGTGGTCCATTTTGTATACAGGTCATCATAACTTCCAACAGGGTAGTATTGTTCCTTAATAACATCCCTGAAGGATTACCATGTGAGTGCAACTATAAATAGTGAGGGTTTCTTTGTTTCCTTTTTCTCACAGAAAATCTCCCACCAATATTTGACATGGAGAACAGCTTTGAGGAGAAAAAAAGAAATATTTTCTCTATTCGAAAATTTATGGACAGAAAAATACCCTTCTAACAAATTCAACCATTTTTATACAACCTTTGCATCTATATGACCTTAAAATATAGGAATATCAAAGTCGATCTATACCTTGAAGGTGGCGGTCGTCTGTTGGTAGTCGTCGAAGGATTTGCGCAAAATTATCCATCATCTCATTCCTTTGTTGCATGATGTCTTCCTCGAGCAACAGTTTGAAAGGATCTCATGTATTGTTGTATTTATTTTTTCCTAGCATGGAAGGTCACTTGGGCATGTGAGATATTTGTTCCTCAAGAGAAACAATATCAATACTCAACTCTTTGTACGTTGACCTCATCGGGGACATGCACTAAGACTGACAAGGAACAGACCACTATAATACCACTCATCCAGATTTTATGAGAAGAACGAAATGAACATAGATTATTATTATTATTAACATAAATACACAAGGAACAATTAACACATATATAGTAAAATTGGCTTCTATTCAATAAAGAAATATGTTGAAAATGTAAAATGCAAACTGAAAACAAGATTGCTAGAATGGTGGTGGCTTATCTCTGAGAAGAGATGTGACGACTGTGCTCATTCACAAGAAGATGAGTACAATGAGGCTATAAAATCCTTTTTACAATAAACATGAATTCCAAAACCCTAGACATCCAAAAACCTAACCCTAGGAGATGAAGCTCCAAACGTCATGTGGGCCCCGTTGGGGTAAGTTAGTACATCAACTTCTTGGGGTCGTAAATTTTGCATACGATATTTTTTTTAGGCTCATGATAGCCCATTAGAAAGTTCTATCTGAGGAATACACATTATGTAATCAAAATCTGACTCCTTATATATTTTTAATGTCGCAATCCCTAAAAAATATTTTTAGGGCCTCAAAACGGCCTCGAAAGTTCAGGACCCAAAAACTAAGAAATAACTACCAAACTAAAAAATTGTCAAGAAGAGCCAGTTGAAATAGGTGGGTGGTCACCTATATCCACCTGGATCATTTATCTAGGGCTTAACATGCCCCTCCCCTTCAAACAGATGTTTTCCTCAACACTTGACTAACCACGAGTGTTTATACATGAAGAACTCATATTCCCACTATGCCTCTTCCACTGGTAGGTCTTTCATTTGACGAGATACTAAGTAATTGCTCAAGTTCCCAGTTAATTAATCCTTGTTTCAAGGATTTTTTTTGGTTCTAGTATTATTTTCCCTTCTTCATTAATCTCTGGTAAAATAGTTTGGACTAGGATCTTGTTTCTAATTACCTTCTTTAAGCAAGAAACATGGAAGACTATATGTACACGTGAACATGGAGGCAACTCCTTTTTGTAATCCATACTTCCAATACTTTGCAAAACCTTATAGGGGCCATAATATTTGGGTTCTAATTTATTTTCCTTGTTTTGTTTCTTCAGGGACATCTATTTATATGGTTGTAGCCTCAAAAATACCCAATTCCCCAATTCAAATTCCCTTTCACAACGATGTTGATCTGCTTGTCGTTTGGTCCTATTTTGTGCCATAAATGAGTTTTCCTTCAATAGTTTGAGATCCTCTTGTTGATTCCCTATATGTTCCTTTATTGTTTTAACCTTTTCAGTTCCTTTCAAGGGTGATTGTATGGATGGAGGATGATATCCATAAAGTGTCAGAAATGAGGACATTTTTTATGAAGTATGGAAGGATGTGTTGTACCACCATTCTGCCAAGGGAAACCACTTGACCCATTATGTTTGTTTATCATATGCAAAGCAATGAAGTTATCCTTCTATAAATTTATTCACAATCTCAGTTTTCCCATTGGATTGAGGATGGTAAGACGAGTTGTGAGCCAATTGAGTACCCAAACAAGAAAATAATTTAGTCCAAAAATTTCCAGTGAAAATTGAATCTCTATCTCTTACAATACTCTTTGGGCCTCCATGTAGTTTTTGAACTATTTCCATGAATATTGTGGCTACTGTACTTTCTTTAAAAGTATGAGAAAGAGAGAAAAATGGGTATACTTTGTCAGTCAATCCACTACTACCATGATGATAGTCTTTCCTTCATATTTGGGTAAAATTGTAATAAAATCCATTGAAACTTCTTTCCAATGTTGACTTGGTATAGCTAATGGTTGTAGGAGACCTATAATATTGATTGTCTCTCCCTTATTATTTTGGTAGACCACACATTTAGAAACAAAATTTGAACATCGTTTTTAATACCTCCCCAAAAAATATCATTCTTGATCATGTGGTACATTTTCAAGAATCTTGAATATCCTCCTATAGGAGAATTGTAAAATTCCAAAAGGATCTTATGGTTGAGTTGGGAATTCTTACATGAATATAGGATATCATGATACCATAGAAAGTCATTCTTCCCTACAAAATTATCTAATGAATTGGTGTCCTCTTGTAGTTGTTGAATGATATTGCATACCTCTTGATCGTGCTTCCATTCTATCATTGCTTCTTCCAGCATATTATATTGTAGAATAGAAATAACACATAGTGAACCTTATGTTTGTTTTCTTTCCTTGAAAGGGAATCTACCACACATTGTGTTTTTTCTTTTTGTAGATAATTTCAAAGTCATAACATAGCATATTTGTAGCCCATTTTTGTTGCTCTTCTAAAGATAATAATTTTTCCAAGAAGTAGTTCAAACTATCATGATCTGTTTTTTATTTTGAAATGTCTTCCTATTGGGTAAGGGCATCATTTCTTTAATACATGTGGTATGGCCAATATTTGTTTTTCATAAATGGGTTTGAGTAATTTTTTTTCTTTTAAGTTGGCTTCTTTCGAAGGAAAGGAGCCTTCCTTCTTGTATTAAAAATGAACCAATTACATGACCCGAGGCATCACACTCCACAACAAATGTTTTTGTGAATTCATGTGTGGCCAAGATAGAAGTTTCTATTTGAGTCCAATAAAATGCTTCCTTATTTAATGATGTTGTTAGAGGTGCTACTGTTTGACCATAGTTCTTGAAAAACTTGCGGTAATAGCCTGTCATTCCTAAGAATCCTCTAAGTTTCTTCAAGTTTTTGGGAATTTTCCATTCCCTAATAGATTTAATTTTGTTAGGGTCCACTTTTACACCTTCATAATATACAATATGACCCAAATATTCCACTTCTTGAACCCCATAGTTGTAATACATTGTCAACATGTTGTGCATGCTCTTCCCAAGAGTTATTGTAGATTAGTAGGTCATCAAAAAATACTAACACATTTTTTCTAAGGGATTGAAAATAGAATTCACCAATCTTTGAAATGTTGGAGGTGAAATAGTAAGTCCAAATTGTATAACCAAAAATTCATAATAACCTTCATGTGTTCTGAAAGTTGTTTTGGTAATGTCTTCCTACCTCATTATGATTTGATGATATCTTGAACAAAGATCCAACTTAGTAAAAACAATTATCCATGCAATTCATCTAATAATTCATCAATGACAGGAATATGAAACTTATCTTTGATGGTCATTTTGTTGAGATGACTATAATATGGACACCTATGTCATGAACCATCCTTTTGTGTAACCATTGCCACTAGCTAAGAGAAAGAACTTTGGCTAGGTTGAATGATGCCAACCTCTAACATTTATTGGATCATATTCTCAATCTCACTCTTATATGCATATGGATACCTGTAAGGACTAACATTAGGTGGTACACTTCCCTGCAAATGAATAGCATGGTCATGATCTTGAGCAGGTGGAAGACCCTTAAAAATTTATCCGAATACCTTGGAATTATTTTTGATAATTATTTGGAGATCCAATGGAGGAGAGGATATAGATGTTTGAAAATCTAGTGAGAACAATTGTGAAATTACACCATGGTGTCCCTTTTTGAGTAATTGTTTCATGTTATTAGAGGTTATCACCTTGGATGGACTCCCTTGGATACCTATAAGCTCAATTTCCTTCCCTTCTAAATAAAATCTCATGAAAAGATATTGAAAATTAAGGGCCTATGTTCCCAATGATTGTAACCATTGGACCCCTAATACAACAACATCACCACCCATTTGGATTGAAATCATGGGACTATCCAAAAAATACTCCCCCATATTGAGATTAATACTATGGCACTTCCCAGGGGCACCAAGAGCAGGTGGGGCTATCTTTTCCCCGGAAGGAAAAATTTAGACTCTATTCTCTTGGAATATTGGTCAAACTTCCAACAACTAGGCCAAATCCTATGCATTACTACAGGTATTGAGTATGGAAAAGAAACAATGATTATCTTCTCTAATAATCCTTGGAGACTCAAAGATAAGTATCTATCATTTGAAATGCAACACTCTCCCTAAGGACATGAAATTGGCCTCCATATTTCGTCGAATCCAATTTGAATTAGCCTCAATGAAAATCCATCTTCTTCACATTCTATGAAAAAATAAACATGGTGGAAGATAAGAAATCTAACAAATAGCTCATTGATCCCCTTGGATTGTTAAGGGTGAACGATCACATCCTAGAAGTTTTCATCCCATGATGTTATCCAAATACAAACTCAAGAGGCAAATAATTTTAAAATAACTTAAGCAAAAAATTCTAATTTGGATATTGGCGGAGTCAATGGGTTGTAGTCCCCCCCTCAACCATCATCTCCCCATTGTAATGATGACATGAGGTGACTTGCAGCCTCACACAAGTACCAGTTGGCTCACTCCAATGAATTGACAGGAGTTCCCTTCTTCGAGCTCGTGCATTAAGCATATTCATCTCTCCTCCATCACATAAGCATGCTCAATGTATATTTTAGGAAGGCTCCAGACAATTCGTTGGAAGGGTAGGAGTCTCACCTTAATGTGGACACTACCAACATGGAGGAATTCATTGTTATAAAAATAGGATCGCAAAGCAATAAAATAAAACAAATGCGGAAATAAAACACAGAGGATACACAATACAATAGAGACATAGATATATGTGGTTCACCCAGTGTGGGATACATATACCAGATAAATTTCCAGGTCTTTCCCTATTATTATCCATCAAAATGATGGGATACAACCTCCAACACACTCATTTTAACTTCCTCTTCTTTCTCTCACAGTCTCCTCTCTCATAATACAATATTTGCGATATTACCTAGCCACAATACAATTCCCTCATAAAAGAGGGTTGCCTTATAGGGGGGAAAACCCTAAAATAACTTCTATTGTCAGATCTGCGACCTTATAATGAATAGTCTATATTGACTATGAAATTACGATATTTTATAAGGCAATTTTTCCCAAAATTTCACTATGGGGGCGCTTCCCCTTAATCCCCTGCCAGGGGGGGGGGGCTACAAAAATTGTCGCCACCCCATCCTGGACACCCCTGATGAAAGTTGTGGGGGGGAAGCACCCCCACACCCCTCGTTATGGAATGGGGTCCAATCATGGTTGTAACAAACATCTGATCAAGGAGATAATCAGTCTCTACAACCAACAATCTCCCACTTGGAGACTAATAACAACAACTCCACTGTTGTTGTATATGTTGGACTATGATCAACCTTAGACCTGGAAAATTTATCATATTCACCTTCATTCTTGAATAACAACTGAAACTGAGTAGGAAATTAGTTTCTCCCTGGTTACTCCCTTTGTTAACATGTTGGTAGGATTCTGGCTACTATCTATCTTTTCCAACTTCAAATGTCCATCTTCCAAGACAGGTCGTATGAAATGGTACCTGATTTGTATATTATTAGTATTCGAATGGAAGGATAATTTCTTTGCAAGATGAATTACACTCTCACTATCACAGTACAACCTTCTATTCTCCTGCTTCTTTCCAAATTCCTCCATAAACCTCTGTAACCAAATCATTTCTTTACTAGCCTCTGTAGCAGCAACATACTCTAATTTTGTTGTTGAAAGTGAAACAACCTTTTGTAGTTTTGAAATCCAACTTACTGTTGTTCCACCTATAGTAAAAAAATACCCTGTGGTGCTCCTCCTGTTATATTTATGATCCAGGTGGATATTGGTGGCAACCCACCTATTCCAACTAGCTCCTCTTGACATTTTTTAGTTCAACATGTTCTTCTACATTTCCTTTTTATTGTGGGTTATACACTTATGGGGATGTTTGAATCCCTACACATATTCCAGCTGGATACTAGTGGCCTCCCACCTAAACAAACTGGCTTATTTTGTATGTTTTCATATTAGCACATCTTGTTGTACTTTCAGGGTCATTTTGGGGCCCTAAAAAATGTTTTTTTGGCTCCCCACAGTCAAACTGTAGACAAAGTCAAAGTTTAAAAACGTAATGTGTATTTATCTAAAATACCTTTCCAATGGGATATCACGTGCCTTAAACAGAGGTCGTATGCAAAAGTTACAACCCAGGGAAGTTGAGGTACTAACTTACCCATAGGGGTCCACATAACTTTTGGTGTTTCATCTCCTAGGGTTAGGTTTTTGGATGTCTAGGGTTTTGGAATTCATGAGTAATATTAAAAAGGACTTTGGAGCCTCATTGTAATCACTCTGCTCAGACGGATGCGCATAGCAGCCACATTTCTTCTTAGAGATAACTACCACCATTCAAGCAAGTGTTTCAGTTCTGCAGTTTTACAATTTCATCCTATTTCATTTATTCAATAGAAGATATTGTGTTGAGATTTGGGTACCTTGGGAAGTGTTCCCCATGTTCTTATGAGTCTCTAAGAACAAAGGGGGAAGACTATTACCCTTGTACTTTACTTTATGATTCTAATTTCACTTTGACTTAGGAGATTTAAGTCAAAAGTGAAATATGTCACTTAAGTCATAAAGTGACAATTAATTCACAATGTGGGAGAATTAATAGACATAAAGAAACTAAGGAAAGTGGGTTTCCTTAGTGAGATTTTTGGATGATATCTCACCCATTGATTAGAATTGGATAGATTGGATCTAGGCCATTGATCTATTAGGGCTTGGCCAAAGGAGGATAAAGTGAGGGTTTAATGCATTTTGAGATTAATTCTTCACTTGTAAGTTTTGGAGAAGAGGAGGGGCACATTTCTCAAGGAGAGGAGGGTGCACTTGATGAGGGTTTGAGTAGAAAACCTTCATATCTTTAGGAGGAAGCTCTGGTTGGCTTGAGCTTGCATGGAGAGGTTATCCATGGAGGTTTAACTTCCATCCTTGTGAGGGTGCATGCTACATGGAGGAGGGGCACATTTACTAGAGGAGGCATGCATATTCCTTGTTATGCTCACTTGGAGAGGAAGAGAGGGAGCCTTGAGATGAGTTTTTTTGCATGATGAGTCAATATATTGAGCGCTTTCTTTCATGGAGGGAGACATTTAGCTATTTTCCTTGTTTATTTAGTGGAGAGATTTCAGATATGACGAGGGCGCACTTGAGGAGGAGGGTGCATCATTAGTGGGGAGCACTTTCACCTGTCAGATTGCAGTGAGGTCTATTTTAGAGGGAGGCTACTGATCAATGCTTGATTACTGTGGAGGGGTTTCCAAATCAGGGCTTCCAGTTGGCATCTGCAGCAGTTTTGGTGGATTTGGTATCATTTATGAGGGGTGCACCATGATAGGGTGCTCTTTCTTGGTTTGGACTTGTACTTCAGCTTGAGACAAGCTTATATTGTAATAGGTTCATCTATATTTTGTACTTGTTGTATTCCACCATCTATTTACCCATTATATAGACATATATCCCAAACTGGTTTTCCCCAGGGGGGTTTTATCTAGGGTCATGTTGACCAAAAATACCTGTGTTAAATTTATGCATGCTTAGAAGTGTAGATAATCATTTTAAATTTCAAATATCTAGAGGTAGTGTTATGTGTTTTAAGTTATATTGCATGTGCTAACATTGAGTAAAGAAAACACTGGCAAGGGCATCTTAAAAGAGCACTTAACCATCAAAGCATTGAGCACAAAGTTGGGTGACTGTTTGTTGTCCTAAAAAAGAAAAATAAGATAGGCACACAGTTGAAACTTAGAGCCATACTAAGGTAAAGGATAGAAATTAGGTGGAAACCTCATAGGGCCTCAGAATATCTACATATTGTTCACTAGATATATGTATTGTTCTTCATATCTATGTGTTTATTGTATTTAGTCTGTTAATTAATTCATTCCAATTCTAAATCCATATCAGTGGTATGAGAGTGGTCTTCTCTTCATTTATTTTTCTTCATGCATGCCCTCGACAAGATCTGGGTACAATAAGCTGGGACTCAAACCAATCGAGTAGTTGCAAGATCGATCGTGCCGAGCCCGACAACAACCCATGGGGGATGAAAATAAAGATGATGGTGCAGGAGATCCTTTTAAAATTTTGCTCGAGGAATCCATCATGCGAAAAATGAACAAAATGATGGACAAATTTGTGCAGATCCTTCAATGGTTTCCCACAGGAGAATCATCTTCATCAAGCGGCCATGCAACCCCCTTCAAGGTATATGTAAATTTTGATATTCCATTATTTGAAGGGATGATAGATGTGGACGTTGTAGATAAATGGTTGAATCTGCTCAAATGGTATTTTTCGATCCATAATTTTTCCACTAGGGAAAATATTACTTTTGCACTTGTCAAGGTCATCCCCCATGTTAAGGACTGGTGGGATACTTACTCGGATCAAAGGGCCATAGAGGAATATGAAATATTTGTGGTTGCCCCTACATGGGCTTCCTTTTGGGATTCCATTAAAGAACAATACTAATCCATTAGAAGCTATGAGGACCAACACACTAGATGGACCACCCTGCATCAAGAAAAGGACCAGACAGTACCTGATTTCACCAATATTTTCCATACCCTACGCAACAAATTGAGTATCAAATACTCTGAGTGACATCTAGTGCTCAAATACCATGGTTTTTTGCATAGATACATTCAAAAATAAATGGTGTTTTTGGACATCGTCTCCTTGGGTACGGCTTATAGATAAGTTGTCAAGATCGAGAAGAAATTTAAGCATAAAAGGTGAGAGTTTGGATCTACAAACTCCTCATAGCCGAAGCAGGACAAATGTGGGTAAAGCGGGCTCCGCTCCATTTCATTGTCGATTGTGGAAGTTAGAAGAACCTAATATTAGAATAGTTCGTCAATAAATTGGACCTATCGATGATACCACACCTGCATCCCTACACCATCAACTGGCTTCTCCAAGGAAGATATATCTATGTCAACCAATAGTGTTGTATGCCCTATGATATCAAGCCTTTCAAAGACAAGTTATTGTGTGATATTTCTCCCCTTTAATTTTGTGATGTTCTTTTAGGAAAACCATATTTATGGAAGCATCATGCTATGTATGAGTGTAGAACTTGCAGTTTTATTATTACTTTGGGTAGAAAATTGTACAAGATACCAGAGGTAGCGCCACCTACCATTGTTTCTTTAATGTCCGTTAAGCAATGCAATAAGGTCATTTCACATACCAGGAAGTTCGTCTTCTTTGTGATCCATGCTCATAATAAGAAGAAGGTCTCTGCCACATATGTGGCCTCTACACAGAGCCTCTCTTTGCAATAGAATCAAGTGGACGGGATCGTGGAAGAGTACAGAGACATCTTCTCCTCACCCACCAAAGTACCGACGCACTGCCAAGTCAAGCATCCAACTGATCTAACCACTGATGTACCTCTTCCTAATGGACCAATCTATTGTCACTCACTGATGGAAAATGATGAAATCAATCCTTAGATCCAAGAGCTTCTTCAAAATGGGTACATCATACCCAACTCTTCCCCTTGCGAAATCCTGATTGTACTGGTCTAGAAGAAGGATAGGACCTAGAGACTCTGCATTGATTATAGATAATTAAACAAAATCACAATCAGGAACTAGTACCCAATTCCAAGATTGATGACCTTATTGACCAAATCAAGGGGGAAAAGTTCTTCAGAAATATTGACCTAAAGTCTGGCTACCATCAGGTCCCCATCGAACCAAATGATGTATGGAAGATAGCTTTCAAATCTAAAGAAGGTATTTTCGAATGATTGGTCATGCCCTTTGGCTTAAAAAATGAACCAACCAATTTCAGGAGGTTGATGGATGATGTATTGAGACCCTTCACCAAATATTTCATGGTGTTATATTTGGATGACATCCTCATCTTCAACATAACTTGGGATGTTCACATGCGACATATTCAACAGGTTTTGAGCACTCTACAACAGCAAAATCTATATTCCAACTTGGAAAAATGATCCTTTGGCATGAACAAGGTCCAATACTTGGGATAAATTGTTGATGAGCACGGGGTACATGTTGATCTATATAAGATCCAAGTCATACATAATTGGCCACCCTGACCACACTAACCGAGCTTCGGAGCTTCGTGGGACTGGCCAACTTCTGCTTACAGTTCATGTTGGGATTCTCCCATATTGCATGGGCCCTCAGCTAAGTGACCAAGGGAAGTGGTAGGGAAAATCTTATGTGGGGTAAGGAACAACAACAAGAATTTGATGATTTCAAGCATCTCTTGTTCTTAGCTCCAGTACTCTCCTTACATGATCTGCAACAACTGTTCGATATTGAGACTGATGCATCTGACTATGTTGTAGGTGTTGTTCTCACTCAACAAAGTCATCCAGTGGCATACCATAGTGCGACACTCTCAGATACTTTCCAAAAATACCCCACCCATGAAAAGGAAATTCATTCCATTGTATAGGCCTATTTTCAATGGAAACATTACATTTTGGGAAAGGAGACGATCATCCACACTGATCACAAGCCTCTGTAGTTCATACATACATAGGGGAAATTGCAGAAAAAACGCTATGAGAAGTGGTCCACCTACCTACAACAGTTCCATCTCAACATCAAGTATAATATAGGGAGAACATATCATTTCATTGACTTCCTCAGTCGACCTCCCGTGACTGCATTCACCACTGTGCTACATTCCTGTGGACATGAGTCATCTGAGTGGACCCAACTTTATCAGCAAAATCCAAAATTTTCCACCACCTATTATCTCTTAGGTACACAAATGAATGTCACCGATTTTCACATTCAGGACAGATTGTTATGCCATCTAGGCCATATCTGTGTTCCTGCAAGAGAGCGTGAAAATATTATTTGGGAATCCCACTACAGTCGGATGGAAAGACATTTTGGCGTGGAGAAAACTATAGTCGTTCTACAAAAACATTTTTATTAGCCAAAACTTTGACAAGACTTCAGCAAGTATATCATATCTTGCACTGTCTATTCCATTTCCAAGCCAACCATCAAGAAGCAAGGCTTATACACCCCTCTTCTTACTCCCAAGAATCCTTGGGAATCCATATCGATGGATTACCTCTCTATCCTTTCATCCACCAAGCAAGGAAATGATTGTGTATTTGTGGTCGTTGATCAGTTTTTGAATATGGCCATCCTCACAGACTACAAGAAGAATATCATAGTAGCATATACTTCCAAGTTCTTCTTTGAACAAGTGTGGGTCCATTTTGGGATACCATAGACCATCATCTCCGACTGAGACAATAGATTCCTTAGCACATTTTGGTCGAGTCGCTGGTCACTGAGCTAGCCATTAAGAAGCAAGGCTTGTAAACCCATCTTCCTACTCCCGAGAATCCTTGGCATCTCTGGCCTTTTGTCCACCAAGCAAGGAAATGATTGTGTATTTGTGGTCGTTGATTGGTTTTCGAAGATGGCCATCCTCACAAACTGCAGGAAGAATATCATAGTGGTAGATACTGCCAAACTCTTCTTCAAACGAGGGTGGGTCCATTTTTGGATACCACAGACCATCATCTCCGACTGGGAAAACATATTCCTCAGCACATTTTGGTCGAGTCTCTGGTCATTGTTGGACACCAAGCTCACTAAATCCATTGTTTTCCACCCCCAAACAGACAGCCAAACAGAGTTCGTCAATCGAATGATTGTGCACATCCTGCACATGTACAACTCTAAGCATCTGCATACATCGGATGAGAGTCTCCCGTATATTCAACACAATTACAACAGGGCTCTCCATAGCTCCACTGACCATAGCCCATTTTAGGTTGGGCTGGGATTCCAACCTTTGGGTCCCATTGATGTTGCACTACCTCTTGCAACCACATACACAAACTCTTCCCATGCTTAGTATGAGACTGACAAAGCCACCAAATTCATTGAGCAAATTCATCACATCCGCTAATAGGTTCATGAGATTTTGCAGAAAGATAATGCTAAGTACAAGCAGTGCCATGATCAACACAGGTTACCACACTAGTTTCAGGTTGGAGACAAAGTCTAGTTACATTTGCAGAAGGAGCGTCTTACAGGGCCCCATTGGTATCCATTCCCCCTTCTCTATGGGACTTATACTATCACTAAGGATGAGGGTAGCAATTCTTTTAAGCTCAACACTCCACCCTTCCTTGGATTGCACCCATTATTCAATGTGGACCTCCTTCAACCATATTTTCCACCAACATATCTCAACCTTGACTACATGGAACAGGAATCCACTGATGAGATCGTGGACACATAGGTCAAGGGAACTCGCTAGAAGAGGATCAAACTTTATCAAGTTGCCAAGACAGGACAACTCATTCACCAAGTAAAGTGGCTCACCTGGGGCCAAAATCAATAGAAGTTTCCTCACCTGATGGGGGAACTCAATGAAATGGAGACCATTTCTTCCTAAAGGGGGAGGATTGATCCAGATGGATATTGGTGTCCACCCACCTATTCCAACTGGATCCTCTTGATAGTTTTTTAGTTCAGCACGTTCTTTTGTATTTCTTTGTAATTGTGGTTTCTACACTTTCGAGGTTGTCTGAGTCCCTACACATCTTCCAATTGGATACTGGTGGCCTCCCACCTAATCCAACTGGATTATTTTTTATGTTTCATATCAACACATCTTGTTGTACTTCTAGGGCTATTTTGGGGCCCTAAACAGTTTTTTTTTGGCTCGCCATAG
Organism: Picea engelmannii; assembly: GCA_009831015.1. Classification (NCBI taxonomy): domain Eukaryota; kingdom Viridiplantae; phylum Streptophyta; class Pinopsida; order Pinales; family Pinaceae; genus Picea; species Picea engelmannii. The sequence continues at coordinate 218,877 of ML808981.1, read as the reverse complement.
TCAAATTGTAGACAAAATCATAGTTTGATGGCATTATGTGTATCTCTCTAAAAGACCTTTCCAATGGGCTATCACGTGCCTAAAACGGAGGTCGTATGCAAAAGTTACGACCCCGAGAAGTTGAGGTACCAACTTACCCATATGGGCCCACATAACTTTTTCTGTTTCATCTCCTAGGGTTAGGGTTTTGGATGTCTAGGGTTTTGGAATTCATGAGTAATATTAAAAAATCCTATGGAACCTCATTGTAATCATTATACTCAGAAGGATGCACGTAGTAGCCACATTTCTTCTCAGAGATAGCTACCACCATTCAAGCAAGTGTTTCAGTTCTATGATTTTACAGTTTCAACCTATTTCATTTATTCAATAGTAGATATTTTTCACTGGATATCTGTGTTGTTCTTCATATCTCTGTGTTTATTGTATTCATTATGTTAATTAACTTGTTCCGCTTCTAAATCCGTATCACTTTATCACCTGCCATATATTAATCAACACATCCCTATAGAACAATGTATGAATCTTGAAAACATAATGCATGAGTAGAAGTACCTCTCAAATACTTGAGAATCAACTTTACTTCCTCCCAATGTTCTTTACCTGGATTGTTCATATACCTTCTCACAACTCCCACTGCATGTGCAATATCAGGTCTAATGCAAACCATCGCATACATCAAGCTGCCAACTGATGATGAATAAGGGACCCTGGACATGTATTCTATCTACTCTTATGTCTTGGGACACATTTCCTTAGTTAATTTTAAATGGTTGGCCAGAGGTGTACTAACTAGTTTTTCATTTTTCATACTAAACCTCTCCAACACCTTCTCTATGTACTCACCCTAAGACAATGTCAATTTGCGATTTTTTATGTCTCTTGTTATTATCATACCAAGGATTTTCTTTGCAACACCCAAATCCTTCATCGCAAATGAATTAGCTAATTTATTCTTGAGCACATTTATATCCTCAATATTAGACCCTATAACAAGCATGCCATCTACATAAAATAGAAAGATAATATAACTTCCATTTTCTATCCTTTTAAAATAAACATAGTGATCAGAATCACATCTACTATAACCTTGTTCTATCATAAACCTATAAAACTTCTAATACCACTTCCTTGGAGCTTTCTTTAGGCCATACAAGCTCTTCTTCAACCTGCATACCAATTTTTTTTCCCTTTGACCTCATACCCCTATGGTTGTTGCATATAAATCTCTCCATCCAAATCCCCATGGAGAAAATATGTGTTTACATCTAACTGTTCAAGATGCAAATCTTCTACTGCTAAAAGACTTAAAATAGTCATAATTGAAGTCATCTTAACAACAGGAGAAAATGTTTCATCAAAATCTATACCTTTATTTTGTGCAAACCCCTTTACAACAATTTTATCCTTGTACTTCTTTTACCCTCCATATTCTTCCTTCAACTTGTAAACCCATTTATTCTTCAATTCTCCTTTTCCTACAGGAGACTGAACCAAGTCCCAAGTCTGGTTATTTACCAAGGAATCCATTTCCTCTTCCATGCCTTTCTCCCACTTCTTTTTAGTGTCTACTTGCATTTCCTCTTCATAACTTTATGGTTCACTAGAATGAGTCAACAATAAATAATACAATCAAGGAGAGTATCATTCAGCGGGTCTACTTAACCTGGTAGATATTCTAACAAAACTTTCAGGAGTTTGAGGTACCTTCTTCTCATGTTGTTGTACATTTTAATTTTATGGTACCTTTGGAATTTATTTTTCAGTGATCTCATCAAGAACTATGTACTTTGGTTTTTATTTTTCCTTTTTCTTTCTTTGCAATTGATATTTGTACATGACCTTATCATTGAATATGACATCTCTACTCCTAATTATTTTTCGATTTTCATAATCCCGTAAGAGATAACCAAAATCATTAACATTGTATCCAATAAAGGTACACTTCTTGGATTTTTCCTCAATATTTGTTCTATTTTCTTTATCAATATGGACAAATGCTTCACAACCGAATGTTTTCAAAAAATAATAGTTTACCTTTTTACCTGTCCATGCCTCCTCTATAATTCCACCATCCAAAGCACTTGAAGGTCCTTTTTTATTAAGTAAACAATAGTATCTACAACATCTTCCCATAACTATAGGGGAAACCCTGCATGCAATCTCATACTCCTTGCATTCTCCATGATGGTCATGTTCATCCTTTCTGACACACCATTTTCTTGTGGTGATCCTGGAACTATCTTCTCTCTATGAATCCCATGGTATGAATAGTAATTATCAAACTCCCTGCTACAATATTCACCTCCATTTTCTGATCTAAGACACTTCAACTTTTTTCTTGTCTCATTCTCAACCAAATCTTTCCATTTCTTAAAAGTGTCAAAAACATCATATTTTTGCCGAATGCAATAAACCCAAGTTTTTCTAGTTGCATCATCAATAAAAGTAACATAATAATGAGAGCCACCAAGAGATGATACCTAAGCTGGTCCCCATACATTTGTATTCACAATCTCTAACCTTTCACTCTTATTTTCTTTTCCAACTCTGAGAAATATGACTCTCTTATGTTTTCCATAAACACAGTGCTCACATAAATCCAAATCAACTTATTTAAGATATGGAAACAAATTTGTTTTGGGAAGTATCTGCATCCCCTTCTCACTCATGTGTACAAGCCTATGATGCCACAATGTTGTATCCACTCTTGTAGAAGATAAAGAGATATAAGAGTTAGTATTACTAGTACATAAATACAATGTACCTACCTTCTCTCATTTTTCTATCACCAATGATACTTTGGTGACCTTCCACACCTTATCTGTAAATATGGATATACAACCTTCACTTTCCAACTTTCCTATTGAAATTATATTTTTCCTTATATCTGGAACATGTCTTACCTCTTTCAACAACCATTGGTTTCCATTCCTTTGCTTTATGTTTACCTTTCCCATTCCAACAATTTTACAGGGTGCATCATCACCCAAATGAACCTGTCCAAAATCACCTTCAACATAATCTAGAAAATGTTTCTTTTGGGGTGTGGCATGAAATGAAGCCCTTGAATCTACTACCCAATACTTAGAAATATTATCTATAGAAATAATCAAAGTATCTTGTAACACATCACCTGTTACATTTTCTTTCTGATTTTTCGCCCGATGTCCAACTCTTTGTTTCTTTGGAGCTCAACAGTATTTCTTTAGATGTCCTTTCTTCACACAATTCCAACATTCTATATTTACCAGTATGGATTTGGATCTTCCCTTCCTATAATTCTCATGTTTCCCTGAGCCCTTTCCTCTATCCTTTTTTCTTCCCCTGTTCTCCATATTTAACATATTACCTGATGTCTCACTTGTGATTTTCCATTGCATTTCCTTGCTAAGGATAACACCAATGACATCATTAAATTTTAGAGTGTTTGAACCAGAGACATAGTTACATACAGCCATGACCAACCCCTTCCAACTTTATGGAAATGAGCACAAGATTAGAAGAGCCCTAGCCTCATCATCAAAGTCCACTTTTACATAACTTTGTTGATTAGTAACCATATTAAATTCATTTAAATGATCTGCAAAAGACCCACCTTCTGACATCTTCATATTAAATAATATCTTCATTATAAATACCTTATTGGAATCTGAGGGGTTTTCATACAATTTATCCAATGCATCCATCAACTCCTTCATTGTTTTTTATTTTGAAATATTGAAAGTTATCGACATTGTCAAGCTGAGCTGTATCGTTCCTAATGCCTTGTTGTCGATAACCTCCCATTATTCATCCTTCATGGTCGTCATCTTCTTTATTATTCCTCTGAATGGTAGGAATAGATCCTTCTGATATAAATAACATTCCATCTACATCTTCCATAACTGGTAGTTTTGGCCTTTAAATTTATCGACCCTAAACTTTTCATCTTCCGCCATTGCTCCCACTCGAACCAGGAACCCTCTTTTCCTGCAGGTTACCTTTCACTCTAATACTAGTTGTAAGAAAAATAGGATTGCAAAGAAATAATAAAACAAATGCGGAAATAAAACACAGAAGATACATAATACAATAGAGACACATATATGCGTGGTTCACCCTATGTGAGCTACATCCACCAGATAAATTTCCAGGTCCTTCCTTATTATTATCCAACAAAATGAAAGGATATAACCTACAACACACTCATTGTAACTTCATCTTCTCTCTCTCACAGTCTCCTCTCTCATAATACAATATTTCCCAAAATTTCACTTCGGGGGCATAGACCCCCTTGGAGATTGTTGTGGGGGGGAAAGCCACCCCCCACACCCCCCCGTTAGGGAGTGGGGTCAAAGCACGGCTAAAAGAAACATATGAAGAAAAAATATGATCATGATCCACAACCAACATTCATCTTCATAACCCTTAATTTGGCACATACGGACATTGCTAGAATTTTGTGCTCGGTCCTTTCGAAGCAGTCCACGAATCAAAGACAAGGATACAGATCATGTGGAGACGATGATGAATTATGGGTTTCTAATTAGGGATATGCATCAAGTTCTCCAACGGAGTTTGATAAGATCTCTTTTTTGGGTGACATTGGGATAGAACAGAAAGAACGTAGAGAAGAACCACATACAAACACATCAACGTTGTGTATGTGCACGTCATTGTGGCCTTCAAATTTATGGAGGAATACAAAACTTATAATCCCAGAAAATGGAGAGGCATCAGACTAGCGTAGAAATATGGTGACCTGAGCTATGGAATGAAGAGAAGGAGGAAATGATGCAGGTGATCCAAACTTTGCAGATTCAAGTCTAAGACATGTCTAACTAGTGGCTCACAATAATGGAGATTTTGGTAGAACATATCCAAGAGAAGCATCCGATGAAGGATGAATAGGAAGCCTTATGTTCTGAGATATAAGAGATGAATAATATACCAAGGAACCCACTCAAAACAATCAATAATACAAAAATTACAAAGGAATCTTCTTCACCTACCCCGAAGCTAGATATTCCAGACCTCAATTCAATGTTAAATGAGCAGGTAGAGGACACATGCAGGTTCCAACCTCCATAATAGTTTCAGGAATGTTTTGTTTTTTGTAAATTAATAGTAGGTATATTTTACAAAGTATATTCTAGGAGATTTATAGATAGTTTGTATAAGATCAAAACGAGATTTGGTGTTGATCATAAATCAAGAAACCAACAACCTATTTTTTCCATGGCAAGCGCTGATTTTGAAAATTTTTATTTTTCTAATCTTGTCTTTTTTTTTACATACTTTTTAATATAATCTCCCCAGTTTCTTTAAAAACAATACTATGGAACTTCCTAGAACAATTTATTGTACCTCCATATGTAATCATTACTTGAAACTCTAGTGCTTGAAATACAAAGTAATTGAGATATTTTGTTAATTTGTAATTGATGAATTTATGGGCACTACTAGAATCAATCAACACTGTTACTTTTTTCTTTTTGATGTATCCTTGTATATTAAGGGTTTGTGGAGTAATAATGTCGGCCAAGGAATGAAAATATATCGTTGGAGTAGTATCTTCTATATATATGTCTTGTGATGGTTCCAATTCTTGATCTTCTTCCTCTTCACAGTCTATGTAGAATAATTTATTCTCACCACATTTATGTCAGTTATTGTACTTGTTGTCACAATTGAAACATAGTCTCTTTTCTCTTCTCTCATCTAGTTGTTGAGGTTTCAACCTTGTTGGTTAAGGTATAGTTGTCTTATGAACCCCAAAATGATATTTTCTTCCTCCGTATGCTCCAATGGTAGACTTGTGTGTAGCCTTATTCTTGGCTTGTATATGAAAAGAAAACTGCATAGCTTCCATAATATTTCCAGGATGTTTTAGGAAAAAATCATTTTTGATGTCTTATTTTAATCCACCCATGTAAGCTTCCAACAAATTTTAATCATTTATGTCATCCACCCTTGTGGCTAATACTTGAAATTATGGATTATAATATTCAGTATCACCTAAGTGCTTGATTCTTGTCAGTTGATTGAAGTAGTCATGTTCCCAAAGTTTCCCATATTGTGCTTCTAAGTCTCTTATAAAAAAAACCCCAAGTATAATGATAACAAGGGGTCTTCATTTTAACTACCCATTGATATCATTGATATGTTTTTATCTCAAAGTTCAATTTTTTTATGTGAATCATTTGCTTATCATCCATAATATTATGTAGTTCAAAATATTTCTCTATTTGATTCACCCAGGTAAAGACCTTTGTTCCATAAAACTTCCTTAATTCAACCTTGGGAAGGTTGACTCCTTTTGGATACCATCCATAAGTAACTCCATTATTGGAGTTAAATCCCCCCTGGAAAATTCTTATTATTTGAAAGTTGTTCAACCTGAATACTACATTTATTTTCATGAGTCCCTTCAACTACCTTATCAATTTTAGGAAACCTCCCATTTAAGGATTCCATAATATTATGTTCCAATTCTTCCATCATTCCTTTCATCTGATCCTTATTTTCATCCATATTCCTTTCCATCGATTCCTTATTTTCCTCCATTTTTCTTTCCATCAATTCCATGTTTCTTTCCATTTCATTTGAGTATTCATCAAATCAACCTTTTTCATTGAACTATCATTCAATTCATCGATTTGATTGTTCAATTTGGATAGCCGATTTTTTTTCTCCTCATTTTCTTCATGAGTCATGGAGGATATTTATGGAGGTTTAATTGGTGAAACAATTTTTGGATCTTTCCTTGGAGCCATAGAAATAGTTATTGGGTCATAAGGACAAAGGAGTGGTAGGTGTTATATCTCTCCAATATATGTGTGAGGTCCAACAATATTACTCGGCCCAATATCTAAGGGAACTAACTACGAAAGCTCAACTATGCCCTTATCTATACTACCTGACTAACCCAGTTACTAGAGACTAGTCTCCTCGAGTGTTGTTATCGATGTATTATAGCAACAAGATGGTCAAATAGCTTATCTAAGGCTAGTTTCAGTAATACCTAGGGGACTTCCTATATACCCAAAGGTACATGGAAGTGAGCTTCCATCTATAGGAATTGTCTAATGTATTACTACTCAAAGGGGTACCAACAAGGGTTACAAAGGTTTCTAACCAGGTGAAACAATGGTTTTGAGTAATCATGCGAAACCTTATGTATTTTATGTGTGTAATTTACCCCAACCACAGTTTTACCAATTGAACGATGGATCTTGTTTTATTTAAAGATGTTGGAACACATCTCTATAAAAAAATTAAAACAATGAGTTTTCTAACCATGGAAAAAGATCTTAAAACCACTAGAAAATAACTTTTGGAAAACCCTAACTTCCACAAGAAGCAATATATCATAAAATA
>ML808981.1:165224-183965 GCA_009831015.1 Picea engelmannii | reverse complement strand
TCCCTAGGAGTAAGCCTAGACGGAAGAAGTTCCTGTCAAGGTGACAGTGTGGGCAGGAACTTAGACATTGTGTCTCCGAGGGCACACTAAGTGAGCCGGACTTAGCTCACGTTTGCAAGTGTGCATTAGGGCGACAACAGGGGCTAATATTAGGACATATAACACCTGTGGTGAGAAATTCTTGAACAATATTCTCAATTTCATTTTTCTAGGAAAAGGGATGATGATAGGGACAAACATTGGGAGGAAGGTTTTCGGGTACGAGGGGAATGGAATGATCATGAACACCATGGGAAGGGGGAAGTCTCTGGGAGTGGAAAAATAACTTGATGTTTGGAGAGGATAGATTGGAGGTCAGGATGCACAGAGGGTGTTAGAAAATTGGCTTGGGTTGATGGAAAGTTGGTCTGGAATGTTGGTTGTCATTGATATCAACCCTTGGTGAGTGATATTGTAGATTGATGTCAACCCTTGGAGAATTTCGATAGAAAATTCTGGTAACACAAAGGCATGGTTAAGGGACTTGAGTTTGTTTGAGTTATAAATGCATGAAGATCAATGAATTTATAAGTAATATTATTCTAAATAGATAGTATATGTCATGCCATTTCTATTGATATGTGGAGCGTCACATAACTCCTCACAATTAGAGAGTTATGACCATATGAAGTTGGAGAACCCTCATGAGTTATCTAGAATCCCCCAGAAGGTCAAAGTAGTCAATTATTCTAGAATCTCCTAGAAGAAGTGTATTAGTCAAATTGATGGTAACTAGGAGTTAATCATGGGTATATTTTTTGCATTAAGAAAATAATTAAAAATAAATTAGTTGCAACAAGAAGTTGTGAGTTTTGTAATTATGCTAAAGTAGTTGTGATGAGAAGATTGAATCGTCAAAGTGTTTGATCAATAAATAAATTAAATAATAATTGGTTGTATCAAGAAGTTAGTTAAGGGAAAATAAATTATGAATTCACTAATTATAGAAAAGTTAGGTGCAACAATAAATTGTGAGTAAAGATAAATTATTTAAATAATAAAGTAGTCAAAGTGGTTGCAAAGAGAAATTATTTAAATAATAAAGTGGTTGAAAAAATAAGAGGTGAGTTTATTATTTATGGATAAGTCAAAGTGGTTGCAAAAGAAATTAATTAAATAATAAAGTTAGTTGAAACTAGGAGTAGAGAACTTATTATCTGTGGAAAGTGATTAAGCTAAGTGGACAAAGTGGTTAAGTGGACAAAGTGGATAAGTGGACAAAAGTTGATACTTCTAGAGGAAGCTACTTGGAGAGTATAAATAAGAGAGAAAGGGTCTCCCATTAGCACCTATTGAATATCATTGAAAATCTATTTTGTGAAAGGTTATTTGGGCAGGTATTATTGATACAAAAAAATGCGGCAGAAAAATCGTGGCAGGAAAAGTGCGACAGAAAAAGTGCGGCAGGAAAATCGCAGCAGGAAAAGTGCAGCATAAAAAGTGCGGAAAAAAAAAATCGCGGTAGAAAAAGTGTCGCAGAAAAGTGTGGAAAAATCATATAGCACAAAAATCGCAACAGAAAAACCATGGTAGAAAAAGTGCAACAGAAAAATCACGACAGAAAAATTGTGGTAGAAAAACCGCAGCAATAGAACGCTACATGAAGAAAAAGGTATGGTTTTCATATGTGTAGTGTTGAATCTATGAATCTGGTTGAGGGTTTGCCTTGTAAATCTGTTGGATGCCCTCTTGGAAGTTTAGGGTTTGTTGTAGAGTTGATCTGAGACAGATCTACCAAAGTTTAGTATTGGTTCATGTTTGATGGCTTTTGGTGGAGGTATGTTGTTGAAGTTATTGGTATAAATAGAGGTTGTATAACAGTGAGGTTGTGGCACATGGTTGATGTGAGGATTTATGGTATTTGATTTATGGAGAGTGTGATCCATTTCTAGAGGTATCTTGTTGGTTATCTTGGTGTATGTTATTGGTATATGGTAGAGGTATATGATTGGGTACATGGATGAGATACATACTTGAAGTACATGGTGATATTGATACATCTTGTTTAGGCATAGTTTGGTTTGTTGTTGCTACATGATTGGTACATGGTGTTGGTTATCTTTGTATAGTTTTGATGTACATGGTTTATGTACATGATTGATGTGCATTGTTGGCACATGGTTTGAGTGATATTCTTTTAATTTTGGGTATGAGATCTATGTTATCAAATCTGATATATTGAGGAGAGTAATGGTACATGTTGTTGGTGTATTTAATTTTATTGGTACATGAAAGGAACGAGAACATGTTGTTTGTAGGACAATGGCATAGGTTGATTACAAGTCAGTGGCATAGATTGGTATAGGTTTACAACAGTATATCTCACAGTGACAGTGTGATGGTGGTTCCATTATTCTACTTATATTTTAGGGAGGTTGGACGAGGAAAGGATAGGTGGTTGTAGCCATCTTCCGGTTGTATCTAGAGAACATAGGGGGTTGTATCCTCCTTTTGGTTGTAGATAGAGAATTGGGGAGTTGGAGCTTCCCTCAGGTTGTAGCCTAAGAAACTAGGGGGTCAGAGCCTCTTTCCAGTTGTAGCTAGAGAATTGGAAGTTGGTGCTTCCTTGAATGTAATTCTTGACATATAATAAAATCATTCTGTGGTTTTCTCCCGCATTGGATTTCCACACAAATATTGGTGTATTGTGCATTGTGTGGATGTGTTTATTATTATTTATTATGCACTGATGAATGTCAATGCTTATGATACAGTAAGATATTGATGATGAACATATGAACATGGTTGAATAAGTAAAATAATATACATTGTGGTTTAAAGGATTAATAATTGGTATAAATTCTCATTATTGATTCACCTCCCTCCTTAGTAATCCAATAATTGACATCAGCGTAGGTTCCTTCAGAAAATGGTTTAACCACTGGAAGGAGATCATGGATTATCTTGAGAATGGAGTACCATTGTTTAATGATAATAATGGTTTAAAGTATGAGATATGGAGTGGAAGGATGAAAGTATTTTTGGAGGCACATAGATATGATATTTGGAAATCAATTTCTATAGGATATGATAGTTCAAAAAGGGAAAAGACTGCACCCAAGAAGGAATTGAAGAAGAATAACAAAATAGAAATGGATTTCATCTGGGAAGGATTACCTGATCTGATAAGAGAAAAGGTTGGTAAATGTTCATCATCCAAAAAACTTTGGGATAATTTACATAATATATATTCTTCACCCATCACACATTCATAAAATTCCAAAGAAGATGCGGGTATAGAACAAGAAGAAATATGTTCATCATGTCATACAGATTCAGAAGATGAAGAGTATGAAGAAGCAGAAGTTGATTATAGAGAACAATTGATAAATGAAATTGAATATATAAAGAAAGAAAGAGAAGAAAACAAGTCACTCAAGAAAGAATTGATGGAGAAAAATGAAAGTGTTAAAGGTTTTGAAGAAGCTCAACAGGTCATCAAGAATTTAAGAGCTCATCTAGAAGAGGCCAGAACAATTGAAGAAATTATAGAATATCAAAAGTAGTGTTTAGAAGAAAACATAGCAGCACAAAAGGAAGAAGCATAAAAGAGAGAAAATATACTAACATATCATCTCAAAGAAATAATTGATAACTTAAACCATCTTGAGGAAGAATTTGGTCAAGAAGAGAGAAGATTTGAATAAGAAACAATTACATTGAAAATCCAACTTGAAGAAGCAAAGAGAATAGAAGAAGTCATGAAGTCTCAAATAATGAAGAAAGAATAAGAGGTTTAGAATCTTGAAGAAGAAGTTGTCACACTAAGATTCAAAGATGTCAAGCTCAACATGAACTTTGAAGAGACAAAAACATTTACATCAGCAATAGAGAATGAAGATAGACACTCTAGGTTGCTAGAAAAGAAGAATGAAGAAAAGAGAAAGAGTTATGCAGAAGTACTCAAAGGAAGGAATCATAGTCAACCAGAATCTAAAAAAACTAATAAAGATACATCTTCAAGAAGAACATCCATGTTCAGGTCACAAAGAAGCTTTAATCATGATCAATATCAGTCAAGGCGGAAATTCAGAAGGACTACACCACAAAGAAGATCATTCACTCCCAGGTATGTAAATTTCTTTTATGGTCATTGTTTTCATTGTACTAACTTTGGACATAAGGTTGCAAATTGCAGGGATTATAAAAAAAATGTTCAAGAAATAAATGCTTATGTGGCCCCATGTAACATTGAATGTTACAAATTTCATAACTATGGACACATAGCTCGTGATTATAGAATCATGATCGATACTTCCATGAAAGAGAACATTGATATTAGATATAAGAAAGTATGGATAAGAAAATAGGAAGAACATGTGAACAAAGACCAGGTCCCAGAGATGGCAATATTGGTAATAAAACAAGATGAAGACAAATCTACAAAGAAAAAAGAATATGTTAGATACATAAAGGTTTGGAAAAGAAATGAAAGAAAATGAGGACAAGTAAATAAGGAATAGGTTCAAGAGATTGCACTTTTAGGTATTATATTGAAAGATGAATCCATAGACAGAAATAAAGAAGTCGAATTTTAGAGAGATGATGAATCTACCGATGAAGATGATGATGACTCTGCATCGGAGAAAGAATTGTTATGATCCATCTAGCTTCGAGACTCCAAATAAATATGAATATTAGACAAGGGAGTCTATGCGGTAGCTGAGACAGACCAGAGAACCGTCCTTCGAGTAGCTTGCATAGTTTGAGTAGATAGATTCAGAGCACTCTGTTAGCAGAAGTACAATATGATAGATTAATCAGTTTTAGTAGTGAATACTTCATGATATTACAGTGATAGATGGTTCACCATTATGGACAGTTGTGTAGTAGAATCTTGGATAGCATGGAAAGAGATGGATTTGTAAGAACACTTAGCAGGTTTGGGAAGATATATGACAGTGGATGAGAGAATGGATTCATAGAGTGGTTAAGAGAGTGGTTCAGAGACAAAGGAACATTATCATAATGGATGATAATTACACAAGAATATATGAATGCTTATTATTGAATGTTTTTCATGTATGTAATTTGAATACACAAGAAAGAACCAATGGAAAATAACTCCAAAAGGAAGTAGGTACATGAAGAATTATACTTTTTCTACACAACATCTTGCAGAGAAGTCAAGAGAGAGAAATAAAACCAAAAAGATAGGTAGAAATATCATTCATATAAGTCATCAAACAGAGAGAAAAGAATAGAGGTATGATTACAGGGGAAGAGATTCATCAGATGCAGGATATAGAGTTAGATTCTTGGAGAGAGAGCAAGGAGGCATGTTTCCAGGGGGAGCAATTATCACAAGGGAAGAATGAGTGATATGACTTCAATATTGCATCAGAGTGATACCCTTTATCAAAAGGGGAGATATTATTCATATAAAGGGAGAGAGAGTAATCAAAGGCTTAGAAACATAGAGAAATATCAAAGGCATTTAGACAGGGGAGTAGCCCCAAAGGGAGATACCCTTTTCCATTGATGACAAAGGGGGAGAGATAGAAACATTGATGAGGAGTATAATCATGAATGTTATCATGACTAAGTGTTTCCATCAATGTTGGTGTTGCCATCAATTCCAAAGGGGGATATTGTCAGACAGTTGGCTTAGGTTGATGGAAAGTTCGTCTGGATTGTTGGTTGTCATTGATGGCAACCCTTGGAGAGTGATATTGTAAATTGATGTCAACCCTTGGAGAAGTCTGGTAGAGAAATCTGGTAGGACAAAGGCATGGGTAAGGGACTTGAGTCTATTTGAGGTATAAAGGCATGAGGATCAGTGAATTTACAGGTAATATTATTCTATATGGATAGTATATGTCATTCCATTTCCAATGATATGTGGAACATCACATGACTCCTCACGGTTAAAGAGTTATGACCATATGAAGTTGTAGAACCCTCATGAGTTATTTAGAAGCCCCTAGAAGGTCAAAGAAGTCAATTATTCTAGAATCTCCTAGAAGATGTGTACTATTAAAATTGATAGTAACTAGGAGTTAATCATGGCTATAGTTGTTGCAATAAGGAAATAATTAAAAATAAATTAATTGCAACAAGAAGTTGTGAGTTTGGTAATTATGGTAAAGTATTTGTGATAAGAAAATTGAATAGTCAAAGTGGTTGACCAATAAATAAATTAAATAATAAAGTGATTGAAACAATAAGTTAGTTAATGGAAAAGAAATTATAAATTGACTAATTATAGAAAAGTTAGTTACAATAAGAAGTTGTGAGTAAATATAAATTATTTAAATAATAAAATAATCAAAGTGGTTGCAAAGAGAAATTATTTAAATAATAAAGTGGTTGCAACAAGAAGTGGTGAGTTTACTATTTATGGATAAGTCAAAGTGGTTGCAAAAGAAATTAATTAAATAATAAAGTTAGTAGCAACTAGGAGTGGATAACTTACTATTTGTGGAAAGTGGTTAAGTTAAGTGGACAAAGTGGCTAAGTGGAAAAAGTGGTTAAGTGGACAAAAGTTGATACTTCGAGATCAAGCCACTTGGAGAGTATAAATAAGAGAGAAAGGGTCTCCCATTAGCACCTATTCAATATCATTGAATATCTATTTTTTGAAAGGTTATTTGGGAAGGTATTATTGACACAGAAAAAGCATGGCAGAAAAAGTGCGGCAGAAAAATTGCGGAAGGAAAAGTGTGGCAGAAAAATCGCGGTAGGAAAAGTGCAACAGGAAAAGTGCGGCAGAAAAATCATGGTAGGAAAAGCGCAGCATAAAAATTGCAGCAAAAAAATGGCGGCCAGAAAAGTGCGGCAGAAAAATCACGGCAACAAATTTGCGACAGCAAAATCATGGCAGTAGAATGCTACAAGAAGAAAAATGTATGGTTTTCATATGTGTAGTGTTGAATCTATGAATCTAGTTGAGGTTTTTCCTTGTAAATATGTTGGATTCCCTCTTGGAAGTTTAGGGCTTGTTATAGAGTTAATATGAGGCAGATCTACTGAAGTTTAGTATTGGTTCATGTTTCAGGGATTTTGGTTGAGTTATGTTGTTAGGTAGCTAGGTAGCTAGAAAGGTAGTGGGGGGGTCAGAGGGCCCATAGTGATAATAGTGGAGGCCATTCAATGTAAGGTGGACTAGGTCCACTATAGTATTAAATAATTCCCACTATGGTAGTTAGATATAATAAATGTAAGATGACTTCTTAGAAGGTTCCACTTCTAGAAGTTTCCTCCTCTTGAATGTTCATGGGTGGGTGGTAGCACTATATAAAGGGGTTCAAACAATGTAATGAGGCAAGTTGAGAAGTATTGTATTTGGAGTGGTAGCTCAATAGGAGGATTTCCCCTCAAAGAGGCAAGTGAACAGGAGAGGATCCCTTCCATAATAGGATCCATTGTATAGTGTTTCCCTACCCTAAGGATTTGATATAATAAAGTGGTGGTTTTCTATATTGTTCCATATATTTTTGGGTGGTGATTGTATTAAAATATATTTGGTACTATTGTGGTATTTTGTATCCAGGTCTTTGGTACTTAACCATTGGTATCAAAGCAATTTGTTTTTTGTTTTTTTGCATACTTTTTTTGTCACAGAAGAAAAATAGGGTCACGAAATTCCGAATGATTTCTGTATATTTTTGTAAAACAAAATTGCAGAAACTTGTTGTAGATCTGATTTCCCCTTATAAAAACACCCATTTAAAAAAAAACATCTCAAACGAAATCTGGAAAGTAAAGTTATTGGCATTTATAATCCGTTATTTTCAGGGTTTTTACGCGAATGGATGCACGATATTTTTTATTTCTATAGAAGCTAGGGCTGAGTTTGCCAAAAGAAATTACATATTTGAGTTCCTCTTTCAAAAATAGTTGATTTAAAAAAACTAATCACCCAAATTGGAGCTCTGAAAGTGAAGATATCGCCGATTTAAAATCTGTCATTTCTTAGGGTCTTCGTGACGACGGTGGGACTGGAGAGACCATAACTTTACACAAAGTGCTCAGATTGCTACCAGATCAATGACATTGGATAGAGAATTTCCATATCTTTATTTTGGTATATTTTATGTTGTTTCTCCAATGGATTGGTATTTATTATATCTAACTACCACAATGAGTCTTATTTAATACTATAGTGGACCTAGTCCACCTTACATTGAATGACCTCCACTATTATCACTATGGGCCATCTAGACCCCCCCACTACATTTATAGCTACCTAACATTCAATCCCCCTTATGAAAGAATTGTCCTCAATGCTTGTTATGAGGGTGTACAACCATATACCAAGGTCCCATGGATAAGTCTTGACCATAGTGTTGAAGTAAACTAGAGAACCAGGGTCTCATGTAGAAATGAAATTCGTCATGTTGAAGTAGTCCAACTGCCATTATAAATCGGGGTCCCATGTCCAAATGCTCATGTGACCTATACACAGAAGATATTGGAACCCAATAACCAACTAAAAATGATGCTCCAAAGAGTGACATGTGTCATGTGGATCCAATTAAAAAGATCCATCCACA
Source organism: Picea engelmannii (assembly GCA_009831015.1). Taxonomy (NCBI): domain Eukaryota; kingdom Viridiplantae; phylum Streptophyta; class Pinopsida; order Pinales; family Pinaceae; genus Picea; species Picea engelmannii. Next base: position 175,431 of record ML808981.1, on the reverse strand, counting down.
TAGTGGAAAAGGGTAGTAGTTGAATCTGGAAGGAATAATGCCACTGTAGAATATGCATATTGGACACTAGTAATAATAGTTGGCTTCTGATCTGTCACATTGATGTTCTCTATAGAAGGTGGAGTAGAGTCATCAAATAAAAGATGAAAATAGTTATCATCCCAAAAATGACAACTTTCCATATAAAAATCATCACAATCGGCCTCAAGATCATATCAAGAATATATTTCTTGATTATATTCATACATGATGTGAATGGTGTTGATCTCTATCTAACATTCTTCTTGGAGGACAAGTTTCATCTTTTGAAAAGTTTGATCTAATCCATGTTGAACACTTGTCTGGAAGACTATGAGTATTTGGGAGCGAATATCCATTGGAAACACCACATATAATATGCCAAAATAAATTTCTTAAAATTCTCTATCCAATGGAACTAATATGGTAGCAATATGAGCACCCTGTGAAAATTTATGAGCTCTGCAATTGCATCCTCGTCACAAAAAACCCCCCAAAAATGACTGATTTTAAATTAGTCATATCTTCACTTCTAGAGCACCAATTTGGGTGATTTGTTTTTTGAAATCATCTATTTTTTAAAGAGTAACTCAGATATGTAATTTTTTTTGGCAATTTAGGCCCTAGATACTATATAAATTAGAAAAATTGTGCGGCCATCCGCGGAAAAACCCTGAAAATAACAGATTTTAAAATGCTGATAACTTTACTTCCCGGACTCTGTTTCGGATGATTTTTTTTTTAAATTGAGTTTTTTTTGCTGAGGGGAACGCCGATATACAACTAGTTTCTACAAAGTTTGCACAGAAATATACAGAAATATTTCAGAATGTCGCAACCCTCTTTTTCTTCTCTAAACAAATCTGCAAAAATAGAAAAAAAATGCCCACAATTCTCGCCAAGGAAAGTGCTTTGATACCAATTGTTAAGTACCAAAGACCTGAATAAAAAATACCACAATAGTACCAAATATATCTTAATAAAATCACCACCCAAAATATATGGAACAATATAGAAAACCACCACTTTATTTTATCAAACCCTTAGGGTAGGGAAACACCACACAATGGATTCTATTATGGAAGGGATCCTCTCCTATTCACTTGCCTCTTCGAGGGGGCATCCTCATGTTGAGATAATGCTCCAAATACAATACTTCTCAACGTGTTTCATTACATTGCTTGAACCACTTTATATAGTGCCACCGCCCACCTATGAACATTCTAGAGGAGGAACCTTCTAAGAATTCCTCTTACATTTATTATATCTAACTACCATAGTGGGATTTATTTAATACTATAGTGGACCTAGGCCACCTTACATTGAATGTCCTCTATTATTATCACTATGGGCCCTCTGCCCAACCCCCTCCCCCCCCTCCCCCACACTACCTTTCTAGCTACCTAACATATGTTGTTGAAGTTATTGGTACAAATAAAGGTTGTATAACAGTGAGGTTGTGGAACATGGTTGATGTGAGGATTTATGGTATTTGATTTATGGAGAGTATGGTGAATTTCTAGAGGTATCTTGTTGGTTATATTGGTGTATGTTCTTAGTATATGGTAGATGTATATGATTGGGTACATGCATGAGATACATACTTGAAGTACATGGTGATATTGATACATCTTGTTGAGGCATAATTTAGTTTGTTGTTGATACATGATTGGTACATGTTGTTAGTTATCTTTGGATAGTGATGATGTACACAGTTGATGTAATTGATTGATGTGTATTGTTGGCCCATGGTTTGAGTGATATTCTTGTGAATTTGGGTATGAGATCTATATTATCAGATCTGATATATTGAGGAGAGTATTGGTACATGTTGTTGATGTACTTAGTTTTGTTTGTATTGGAAAGGAACATGTACAAGTTGGTTACATGATAGTAGCACAGGTTGATTACAGGTCAGTGGCATAGATTGGTACATATTTACAACAGTATATCTCACAGTGATAGTGTGACATTGGTTCCATCATTCTACTTGTATTTCAGGGCAGTTGGACGGGGAAAGGATAGGTGTTTGTAGACACCTTTTGGTTGTAGCTGGAGAACATAGGGGGTTGTAGCCTCCTTCTGGTTGTATCCAGAGAATTGGGGAGTTGGATCTTCCCTCAGGTTTTAGCCTAAGAAAATAGGGGGTCGGAGCCTCTTTCCATTTGTAGCTGGAGAATTGGAAGTTGGTGCTTCCTTGAATGTAATTCTTGACATATAAGAATATCATTTCGTGGTTTTCTCCCACATTGGTTTCCATGTAAATATTGGTGTATTGTGCATTATTTGTATGTGTTTGTTATTGTTTATTATGCACTGATGAATGTTAATGCTTATGATACATTAATATATTGATGATGAATAGATGAACATGGTTGAATAAGTAAAAGAATATACATTGTGGTTTAAAGGATTAATAATTGGTATAATTTCTCATTATTGATTCACCCCCCCCTTCTCAGTAATCCAACAGAGGGTGTCTCAGTTGATTGAATGGAATGGAGTTGTGAAATAATGTTGGAATGACCTTTTTTGAGGAGCTTTTCCATGCAAAGGGAACTGATGATCTCAGGGGAACGTGTTTTGATGCCTTGGAACTGATATTGTTGGCCCTCCTGGTTGAATTACATGGTTAATTCCTTAAAATCCATGAGGATGGGGCCAAGAGTCCTTAAACATTCAACACCCAACACAATGTCACAACCACCCATGTCGATAGTAAACATATAACATTTCATGTTGTACTAACCAATTTGGAGACACACATTTTCACAATACCCCCCATATTTCATGGACCCTCCATTGAAAATCATGATTTAAAATTTGTTGACTGCACAGATATAGAAATAAGTTTCTTGAGCAATGCAGAGATGAATAAAATTACGAGTGTTTCCACTATCAATGATGATGATGACCTTTTGATTCTTAATGTAACCAATTAGCTTGAGGGTTTGGGAAGTAGAGAAGCCAGTGAGAGCATTTAAGGAAATGACTAGTTCAACTTCTGGGGGGTCCAAGAGTGGATTAAGGTCAGTGGGTTTAGGTGACTCGACCACAGGGGGAGCCTCGACCTCTTCTTCAGAAACATCCTCAGATATGGCCATAAAAAGCATTCATTCTTTACACTTTTTCCCAGAAAAATATTTGTCATCACAATTATAACAAAGGCCCTTGAGTTGGCGTTCAACCATTTTTTCCCATGTCAATTTTTGGATCTTTAGTGGAGTGGAAGGAGGGGCGAGAATGATTGGTTTAGGGTGAGAAATAAACGATGGTTTTTTGGTTTGAGAAGAGATAACTTGTTGTGATTCCTTATCTCTTTTAGCAGCTTCAACCCAACTCTAGGGGTGATCCATGAGGATGTGGGCACATATATTATCCTTGAGGCCACTGATAAAGAAATTCTCAAAAAAAGCATCAGACATGCCCTCCATGTAGAAATCCAAGTGCTCAAAAGCAGCTATAAAGTCTTACACTGTACCATATTGTTTCAAATTTTTCAAATGACCTAAATGGTGGGTGTTAGTGTCAAAGAATTCATAAAGACCTACGAAAAATTGTGTCCAAGCCATATACCCTTGGCGGTAATTATTTTTCCATTTCCACCATTGGAAATGTTCTTTATCTAGATGTAGAACACCATAGTGAAGTTTGGCCAACTCACCCGTAATGTCGTACAAAGAGAAATAGTGTTCATGTTGAGTTACCCAGCGGGTGGGATCTGAACCATAAAATTTGTTCATAACCACTTGAGGAAGGCATAGGTCACGCTAAAAGTGATAGGATTGAAAAGTCTAGGAATTAGAGGAAGTCTCACCTTCGAGGTGCAAAGGTTGGTTATATGAGGTAAGGTCTCTAGTAATATTCAACTTGGCACAGATCTGAGTAGCGAAGGATTCAAGCTACGTTGAGAGGTCATGTTTTAGGGTTTCCATTTTTGCATATATGGTGGAATGAATTTTTTTATTGATGGCGGTAATATGGCACTAAGTTGTCGCACTTCCTTCCAGGCCTCTAAGAAATTAGATGACAAGCTATTGAGGTGGGATTCAAGGTATTGTCTATGGGTGTGGGCCATGATGAAGGGGAGAACCGGAAGGGGTGGGTGGGACCACATAGAAAAGGGGTTATGGGTGAAGGGTATCATGATTATCAAGGTGAAGAGGGGAATCCAATGGGATAGTTCCCAAATAAGGGGGTCAGAAGGGGGTCGGGACGACAAATTTTTTTTGAAAAATGATAGGTATTACTGAAATCAGAACAAAAAGAGGAGTCCAATGGGATAGGTCTCAAATAAGGGTGCAAGCAGGCCCCATATTAATTTTTTTTACTCTTGCAAAGTTATACTCTAGACTAAATAATACTACAGTGGAAAAATGCCCAAATTCTTAACAGGAAGAAATCTGTAGTAATTTTGCAACCCAAATGCAGATGACAAGGTTGCATAACAATAGATCTTGTTTGTTCCTATTCCATTTTTGTCCCAAGGGATAGGGTTTTCAGGGTGTCTACAGACAATGGTTTTCCATGTGCTATAGCTCTCTGATATACATGCGGGGTCAAATAGTATTACTCAACCCAATATCTCAGGGAACCAACTAAGGAGGCTAGACCGTACCCTTAGCCGTACTACCCAATTACCCAGGTACTAGAGAGAATATTCCTAAGTGTTGTTCTTGGTGGAACTATAGTAGTCAGGAAGTCCATTGGTTTATCTACGAAGGGATTCATGATATCTAGGCTAGCCCATATACAGGTGTTGTGATCCAGAATTAGGAGTGGAACGAACTAATTAACAGACCGAATACCATAAACACAGAGATAGGAAGAATAACACAAATATTCAGTGAACAATATCTTCTATTAAATAATGAAATAGGCTAAAACTATAAAACTACAGAACTAAAACTTGCTCGAATGGTGGTAGCTATCTCTGAGAAGAGATGTGGCTGCTACGCGCATTCGTCTGACCAGAATGGATTACAATGAGGCTCCAGAGGCCCTTTTCATATTACTCATGAATTCCAAAACCCTAGACATCCAAAAACCTAACCCTAGAAGGTTAAATGCCAAAATTCATGTGGGACCTATGGGTAAGTTGGTGTAATTTGGTACCTCAAGCTCCTAAGGTCGTAACTTTTGCATACGACCTCCGTTTTAGGCGTGTGATAGCCCATTGGAAAGGTATTTTAGAGAAATACACATTACATTACTAGACTCTGACTTCGTCTATAGTATGACTATGGAGAGTCAAGAAAATGATATTTAGGGCCCCAAAAAAGCCATGGAAGTACAACCAGATGTGTTGACATGAAAACATACAAAATAAGCCAATTGGATTAGGCGAGAGGCCACCCATATCCACCTGGAGAATGTGTGAGGCTTCAGACAGCCTGAGAAGTGTAGAACTCACAATTATAAAGCAGTACAGAAAGACATGTTGAATAAAAAATGGACACGAGGAGCCAGTTTGAATAGGTGGGTGGCTACCAATATTTACCTAGATCAATCCTCCCCCCTTAGGAAGCAATGGTCTCCATTACATTGAGTTCCCCTGTCAGGTTAGGAAACTTCTATTAGATTTGGCCCCAGGTGAGCCACTTGCCTTGGTGTAGGTGTTTCCCTGCCTTGACAACCCAATAAAGCTAGATGTGTTGTTGGTGAGTGCCCTTGACCTGTGTGTCCACTATTTGATCAGTGGATGCTTGTTCAATGTAGTCAGGGTTGAGCTCTGTTGGTGTCAGTTTTTTGATGATCTCATAGGTGTCTAATAATGGTGGTAAATATGGTCGAAGGAGGTCCAAATTGAATACTGGATGCAGGCCAAGGAAGGGTGGAGTGTTGAGCTCAAAATCATTGCTACCCACAGCCTTGGTGATAGTGTAACGCCCATAACGAAGTGGTTGAAGCTTTCGATGGGGCCCGGTGAGATGCTCCTTCTGCGAATGTAACCAAACTTTGTTGCCAACCTAAAACTGGTGTGGTACCCTGTGTTTATCATTGCACTGCATGTACTTAGCATTGGATTTATACAAAATATCCTAGACCTGTTGGTGGATGTGCTAAATCTGCTCAATGAATTTGGTGGCTTTGCCGGTTGTATACTGATCGGGGGAAGAGTCTTTCTGTGTGGTGGCAAGAGAAAGTGCAACATCAATGGGTCCCAAGGGTTGGAATACTAGACCCACCTAAAATGGGTTATGGTCGGTGGAGCTATGGAGAGCCCTGTTGTAACTGTGTTGGACATATGGGAGACTCTTGTCCCATGTATGGTCATGCTTATAATTTTACATACGCAGGATGTGCATAGTCATCTAATTGACAACATCGGTTTGGCCATCAGTTTGGGGGTGGAAAGAAGTGGATTTTGTGAGCTTGGTGTCCAACAGAGACTAGAGACTCGACCAAAATGTGTTTAGGAACATGTTGTATTGGTCAGAGATGATGGTCTATGGTATCCCAAAGTGAACCCAAACTCGTTCGAAGAAGATCTTAGCAGTATATGCCACTATGAAATTCTTCTTATAGGTTGTGAGGATGGCCATCATCGAAAACTGATCAATGACCACAAACACGCAGTCATTTCCTTGCTTGGTGGATGAAAAACTAGACATGTAATCCATGGATATGGATTCCCACAGCTTCTCGCGAATAGGAAGAGGGGTGTATAAGCCTTGCTTCTTGATGGCCAACTTGGAAATTGTTGGATTACTGAGAGGGGGGGTGAATCAGTAATAGTGTAATTATAATCCTTTTTCTCCAAATAATCCAAGTGTTATATCAATGTAGAATTATTATCCAATAATGATAAATAAGAAATGAACAATCACACACATACATAGAACACCAGTGCTTTATGTGGAAACCCAAATCGGGAGAAAACCACAGAATGTTTTATCTTATATGTCTTGAAGAATTACATTCATTGGAAGCACCAACTTCCTTTGTTTTCCAACTACAACTAGAAGGAGGCTCTAACCCCCTAGTTTCTCAGGCTACAACATGAGGGAAGCTCCAACTCCCCAATTATTTGGCCACAACCAGAAGCAGGCTACAACCCCCTATGTTCTCCGGCTACAACTAGAAGGTGACTACAACCACCTGTCCTTGCCCCGTCTAACCACCTTGAAGTAGAAGTAGAATGATGGAACCACTGTCACACTATCACTATGAGATATACCGCTGTAAACATGTACCAATAAACCTGAACCATGCATCAACCTATACCTCAACCTGTAATCAACATGTACCATAAACAAGTGCATCAACCATGCACCAACCTGTACCAAACAATCTTTAATCAACCTGTACCATAAGCAAGTGCAACCAACCATGTACCAAGTATGTACCAATCATGTGTCAAGTACTCATCAACTATGACTCATCAATATGTACCAACATCATCAACTATACACCTCATGTATGTGCCAACTCATCAACTACTTGCCTCAACCATGTACCCAACTTGTACCTCAACCAAAATCCCTCATCAATTTCATCATCCAAATATGATTCGTAACTCTATAATAGACCTGGTGTATATGATCACATAACTGCAAACCTTCCTTAAATTTAACAACAAGAGACTATCATTTTCATCAAACGTTTATTTAGTCTCACAAGACTAGTTTTGGATTAGTCAACAACCCTAACTTGAAATAATCATAACTTAGTACCTGTAATGAATAAATATTTGAAACAAATACATAATGTTCTTTAGTGTTTTTTATGCAATTCCTCCAGGTTTCACTACTTGGAGCCTCTCATAAAAGGAGTTATGGAAAAAATGGCACACCTTGCTAAATTATGGCTTATTCTAGAGAGCGACCTTGTAGAGAGTGCCCCGCATGGAATATTTGTTGAATTGATCTGAAAATGTTACACAACATACTACATATTGTAATATAACCAACACATTTTTTCTTATTGAATTTTGATCTGTTATGAAGACGTTATGACGTTTTTACCTGAAACACTTGTTTTTGACTAGTTTCAGGACTAGCCACAAACCCTATTTTCCACGAAGTGTAACTCCACAAATACAACGACCCACAAGATTATTTTTTTACCATAGATACTTGGATATGTTTCATCAATGTCATATCAATTTCATGGTCTGAATCATTCTAGAAAAAAATGTTATTGCGAAAATGGTGAGATGACCTGAAAACAACATACCTTAGAAAGCATCATCAAAAGAATTTATCCTTCCTTGAATTCTGACCTTCTTTTCTTCACTTTCCTCAAAAATTTAGCTTATATATCCTTTGGTTACCTCAGACACCTATAGGTATTCAATATTCTCAAGTGTGTCTTAAATGAGAGAGCCTTGCCTCTTATTTATACTCTCCAAGTAGCTTCCTTAAAAACATCTTCTAGGTCACTTTGCCCACTTTCCTTATTTTAGGGTTAATCCACTTCTAATTTCTCCATTAAATTTATTATTGAATTAATTTATTTTTTATTCACTTTGAATTATAGTACACTCATCACTTCACTTATTATTTACCTTTTAAAATCTCTTAAACCACTTTGACTACTTTGACCTTTTGGGGCTTCTAGATGACATATGAGGGTCCTCCATCTTCATAAGGCCATAACTCTCAAACTGTGAGGAGTTATGTGACGTTCCGCATACCACCAGAAATGGAATGACAAGTACTATCCATATAGGATAGTTTCACTAACAAATTCATTGGTTTTCATCTCATTATTCCACAAATAATCATGGGTTCTCTAACCATACTTCTAGGATAACTCAATCCGCAAAGCGTCTTCCGTGAGGGATTTCACCATAAGGGGACCACTTTGGATTTCATCCATTTATACTTATTATCAACCATGAAAATACAATAACGAGTCATATTTACATCAAACAATCTTGGGTAAATTACCCAACCTTTGTACTATGGGGCTTTCTTCAAGGGTTGACATCAATGAAAACCAACCTTAATCAACAATCTCCCCCTTTGGCATTGATGAAAACACTCTAATGCAATATTGAAATCATATCACTCATGCTCCCCCTGGAACCATGCCTCTGTCATTTTCCTCTGTCCTCTGCATCTGATAAATCTCTCCCCCTTTGTCATCAATGGCAAAGGTATCTTTCCATCCAGGGTTTCTCCCCCTGACTGAACTGTCCTCTTATGGTGCTTCCTCGTGTAAATATAAGACATATAAGATAAGCATTCAAAAATCATTCATTTTGGAGTAGAAATAACTCCAAGTCTCTGGCGAAGATATTCAAAGGATTCCTATGGAAGTGGTTTTGTGAAGATGCCTTCCACTTGTTCTTTTGTTCCCACATACTCAACTTTGATGTTCTTTTCTACAACCTACTCCCGTAGAAAGTGATACTTTATTGGAATGTGCTTCGTCTTGGAGTGCATCACCGGGTTCTTCAAGTAACTTATGGCACTTGTATTATCACAATATATTGGAATGGTCTCATCATACTCAACCTGTATATCTGTAAGAGTTTGTTTCATCCAAAGAATCTGTGTACAACATGATGTTGCTACAATATACTCTGTCTTGGTTGTAGATAAAGATACTAATGATTGTTTATTGCTTATCCATGATACTAAACACTCACCCAATTAGAACATTGCTCCACTGGTGCTTCATCGGTCATCAATACAACCTACCCAATCTACATCTGTGTAGGCAATAAGTGATAGATCCTTTCCTTTTGGATACCATAATCCAAACTCTTATGTTCCTTTGAGATATCTGAAATCCTCTTGACTACTAACACATGTGACTCCTTTGGTGTTTCTTGAAATCATGCCACCTGTCCAATTGTCTGCATTACATCTGGTCTGGATTTTGTCACATATAGTAGGCTGCCAATCATTGACCTGTATTGCCTCTGATTTGTAGACTTCGAATCATCATCTTTGCTCAACTTGCAACTGGTTTGCATGAGAGTGATAACTGGTTTGCAATCTTCCATTCTGAACCTCTTTATCATTTCTCTTATATACTTGGCTTGAGAAATAAAGATTCCTTGGTTGCTTTGATGTATCTGAAGTCCCAAAAATAATGATAGTTCTCCAAGTAACGACATTTCAAATTCATTCTGCATATCTTTTGCAAATTTATGGCTTAACCTGTCATCATCACTACCAAAAATAATATCATCAACATAAACTTCAATTAATAAAATATTACCTTCACTTACCTT
>ML808981.1:136091-162872 GCA_009831015.1 Picea engelmannii | reverse complement strand
ATTGGTACAAATAAAGGTTGTATAACAGTGAGGTTGTGGAACATGGTTGATGTGAGGATTTATGGTATTTGATTTATGGAGAGTATGGTGCATTTCTAGAGGTATCTTGTTGGTTATATTGGTGTATGTTCTTAGTATATGGTAGATGTATATGATTGGGTACATGCATGAGATACATACTTGAAGTACATGGTGACATTGATACATCTTGTTGAGGCATAATTTAGTTTGTTGTTGATACATTATTGGTACATGTTGTTAGTTATCTTTGGATAGTGTTGATGTACATGGTTGATGTAATTGATTGATGTGTATTGTTGGCCCATGGTTTGAGTGATATTCTTGTGAATTTGGGTATGATATATATATTATCATATCTGATATATTGAGGAGAGTATTGGTACATGTTGTTGGTGTACTTAGTTTTGTTCGTATAGGAAAGGAACATGTACAGGTTGGTTACAGGACAGTGGCACAAGTTGATTACAGGTCAGTGGCATAGATTGGTACAGATTTACAATAGTATATCTCACAGTGATAGTGTGACATTGGTTCCATCATTCTACTTGTATGTCATGGCAGTTGGATGGGGAAAGGATAGGTGTTTGTAGCCACCTTTTGGTTGTAGCTGGAGAACATAGGGGGTTGTAGCCTCCTTCTGGTTGTATCCAGAGAATTGGGGAGTTGGATCTTCCCTATGGTTTTAGCCTGAGAAAATAGGGGATCAGAGCCTCTTTCCATTTGTTGCTGGAGAATTGGAAGTTGGTGCTTCCTTGAATGTAATTCTTGACATATAAGAAAATCATTTCGTGGTTTTCTCCCACATTGGTTTCCATGTAAATATTGGTGTATTGTGCATTATTTGTATGTGTTTGTTATTGTTTATTATGCACTGATGAATGTTAATGCTTATGATACATTAATATATTGATGATGAACAGATGAACATGGTTGAATAAGTAAAAGAATATACATTCTGGTTTAAAGGATTAATAATTGGTATAATTGCTCATTATTGATTCACCCCCCCCCCCCTTCTCAATAATCCAATAGAGGGTGTCTCAGTGGATTGAATGGAATGGAGTTGTGAAATAATGTTGGAATGACCTTTTTTTAGGAGCTTTTCCATGCAATGGGAACTGATGATCTCAGGGGAACATGTTTTGATGCCTTAGAACTGATAGTGTTGGCCCTCCTGGTTGAATTACATGGTTAATTCCTTAAAATCCATGAGGATGGGGCCAAGAGTCCTTAAAAATTCAACACCCAACACAATGTCACAACCACCCATGTTTATAGTAAACATATGGCATTTCATGTTGTACTAACCAATTTGGAGACACACATTTTCACAACGTCCCCCATATTTCATGGACCCTCCATTGGAAATCATGATTTAAAATTTGTTGACTGCACAGATATAGAAATAAGTTTCTTGAGCAATGCGGTGATGAATAAAATTATGAGTATTGCCACTATAAATGAGGATGATGACCTTCTGATTCTTAATGTAACCAATTAGCTTGAGGGTTTGGGAAGTAGAGAAGCCAGTGAGAGCATTCAGGGAAATGACTGGTTTAGCTTTTGGGGGGTCCAAGAGTGGATTAAGGTCAGTGGGTTTAGGTGACTTAGCCATAGGGGGAGCCTCGACCTCTTCTTCAGAAACATACTTAGATATGGCCATAAAAAGCATTCATTCCTTACACTTTTTCCCAAAAAAATATTTGTCATCACAATTATAACAAAGGCCCTTGAGTTGGCTTTCAACCATTTTTTCCCATGTCAATTTTTGGATCTTTAGTGGAGTGGAAGGAGGGGCGAGAATGATTTGTTTAGGGTGAGAAATAAACAATGGTTTTTTGGTTTGAGAAGAGATAACTTGTTGTGATTCCTTATCTCTTTTAGTAGCTTCAACCCAACTCTAGGGGTGATCCATGAGGATGTGGGTAGATATATTATCCGTGAGGCCACTGATAAAGAAATTCTAAAAAAAAAGCATCAGAAATGCCCTCCATGCAGAAATCCAAGTGCTCAAAAGCAGCTATAAAGTCTTCCACTGTACCATATTGTTTCAACTTTTTCAAATGACCTAAATGGTGGGTGTTAGTGTCAAATCATTCATAAAGACCTACGACAAATTGTGTCCAAGCCATATACCCTTTGCGGTAATTATTTTTCCATTTCCACCATTGGAAATGTTCTTGATCTAGATGTAGAACACCATAGTGAAGTTTGGCCAACTCACCCGTAATGTCGTACAAAGAGAAATAGTGTTCATGTTGAGTTACCCAGCGGGTGGGATCTGAACCATAAAATTTGTTCACATCCACTCGAGGAAGGCATAGGTCACGCTAAAAGTGATAGGATTGAAAAGTCTAGTAATTAGAGGAAGTCTCACCTTCGAGGTGCAAAGGTTGGTTATATGAGGTAAGGTCTCCAGTAATATTCAACTTGGCACAGATCTGAGTAGCGAAGGATTCAAGCTGGGTTGAGAGGTCATGTTTTAGGGTTTCCATTTTTGCATATATGGTGGAATGAATTTTTTTATTGATGGTGGTAATATGGCACTAAGTTGTCGCACTTCCTTCTAGGCCTCTAAGAAATTAGATGACAAGATATTGAGGTGGGATTCAAGGTATTGTCTATGGGTGTGGGCCATGATGAAGGGGAGAACTGGAAGGGGTGGGTGGGACCACATAGAAAAGGGGTTATGGGTGAAGGGTATCATGATGATCAGGGTGAAGAGGGGAATCCAATGGGATAGTTCCCAAATAAGGGGTTTAGAAGGGGGTCGGGTCCACAAAAAAAAAATTGAAAAATGATAGGTATTACTGCAATCAGAACAAAAAGAGGAGTCCAATGGGATAGGTCTCAAATAAGGGTGCAAGCAGGCCCCATATTAATTTTTTTTATTCTTGCAAAGTTATACTCTAGACTGAATAATACTACAGTGGAAAAATGCCCAAATTCTTAACAGGAAGAAATCTGTAGTAATTTTGCAACCCAAATGCAGACGACAGAGTTGCATGACAAAAGATCTTGTTTGTTCCTATTCCATTTTTGTCCCAAGGGATAGGGTTTTCAGGGTGCCTACAGACAATGGTTTTCCATGTGCTATAGCTCTCTGATATACATGCGGGGTCAAATAGTATTATTCAGCCCAATATCTCAGGGAACCAACTAAGGAGGCTAGACCGTACCCTTAGCCATACTACCCAATTACCCAGGTACTAGAGAGTATCTTCCTGAGTGTTGTTCTTGGTGGAACTATAGTAGTCAGGAATTCCATTGGTTTATCTACGAAGGGCTTCACGATATCCAGGCTAGCCCATATACAGGTGTTGTGATCCAAATTCAGGAGCGGAACGAACTAATTAACAGACTGGATACCATAAACAAAGAGATAGGAAGAATAACACAAATATTTAGTGAACAATATCTTCTATTAAATAATTAAATAGGCTAAAACTATAAAACTACAGAACTGAAACTTGCTCGAATGGTGGTAGCTATCTCTAAGAAGAGATGTGGCTGCTACGCGCATTCGTCTGACTAGAATGGATTACAATGAGGCTCCAGAGGCCCTTTTCATATTACTCATGAATTCCAAAACCCTAGACATCCAAAAACCTAACCCTAGAAGGTTAAATTCCAAAATTCATGTGGGCCCTATGGGTAAGTTGGTGTAATTTGGTACCTCAAGTTCCTAGGGTCGTAACTTTTGCATACGACCTTCGTTTTAGGCGTGTGATAGCCCATTGGAAAGGTCTTTCAGAGAACTACACATTACGTTACTAGACTCTAACTTCGTCTATAGTATGACTATGGAGAGTCAAGAAAACAATATTTAGGGCCCCAAAAAAACCCCTGGAAGTACAGCCAGATGTGTTGACATGAAAACATACAAAATAAGCCAGTTGGATTAGGTGGGAGGCCACCCATATCCACCTGGAGAATGTGTGAGGCTTCAGACATCCCCAAAAGTGTAGAACTCACAATTATAAAGCAGTATAGAAAGACATGTTGAATAAAAAATGGACACGAGGAGCCAGTTGGAATAGGTGGGTGGCTACCAATATCCACCTAGATCAATCATCCCCCCTTAGGAAGCAATGGTCTCCATTACATTGAGTTCCCCCATCAGGTTAGGAAACTTCTATTAGATTTGGCCTCGGGTGAGCCACTTTCCTTGGTGTAGGAGTTGCCCTACCTTGACAACCCGATAAAGCTAGATCCATTGTTGGTGAGTGCCCTTGACCTGTGTGTCCACTATTTGATTAGTGGATGCTTGTTCAATGCAGTCAGGGTTGATCTCTGTTGGTGTCAGTTGTTCGGTGATCTCATAGGTGTCCAATAATGGTGGTAAATATGGTCGAAGGAGGTCCAAATTGAATACTGGATGTAGGCCAAGGAAGGGTGGAGTGTTGAGCTCAAAATCATTGCTACCCACAGCCTTGGTGATAGTGTAAGGCCCATAACGAAGTGGCTGAAGCTTTCGATGGGGCCTGGTGAGATGCTCCTTCTGTGAATGTAACCAAATTTTTTCGCCAACCTGAAACTGGTGTGGTACCCTATGTTTATCATGGAGTTGCTTGTACTTAGCATTGGATTTATACAAAATATCCTAGACCTGTTGGTGGATGTGCTGAATCTGCTCAATGAATTTGGTGGCTTTGTCGATTGTATACTAATCGGGGGAAGAGTTTGTCTGTGTCATGGCAAGAGAAAGTGCAACATCAATGGGTCCCAAGGGTTGGAATCCTAGACCCACCTGAAATGGGCTATGGTCGGTGGAGCTATGGAGAGCCCTATTGTAACTGTGTTGGACATATGGGAGACTCTTGTCCCATGTACAGGGATTCTTATAATTTTACATACGCAGGATGTGCACAATCATCTGATTGACAACATCGGTTTGGCCATCAGTTTGCGGGTGGAAAGAAGTGGATTTTGTGAGCTTGGTGTCCAACAGAGACCAGAGACTCGACCAAAATGTGTTTAGGAACATGTTGTCTTGGTCAGAGATGATGGTCTATGGTATCCCAAAGTGAACCCAAACTCGTTCGAAGAAGATCTTAGTAGTATATGCCACTGTGAAATTCTTCTTACAGGTTGTGAGGATGGCCATCTTCGAAAACCAATCAATGACCACAAACACACAGTCATTTCCTTTCTTGGTGGATGACAAACTAGACATGTAATCCATGGATATGGATTCCCACAGCTTCTCGCAAATAGGAAGAGAGGTGTATAAGCCTTGCTTATTGATGGCCAACTTGGAAGTTGTTGGATTACTGAGAGGGGGGGTGAATCAGTAATAGTGTAATTATAATCTTTTTTCTCCAAATAATCCAAGTGTTATATCAATGTAGAATTATTATCCAATAATGAGAAATAAGAAATTAACAATCACACGCATACATAGCACACCAGTGTTTTACGTGGAAACCCAAATCGGGAGAAAACCACAGAATGCTTTATCTTATATGTCTTGAAGAATTACATTCATTGGAAGCACCAACTTCCTTTGTTTTCTAGCTGCAACTGGAAGGAGGCTCTAACCCCCTAGTTTCTCAGGCTACAACATGAGGGAAGCTCCAACTCCCCAATTCTTTGGCCACAACCAGAAGGAGGCTACAACCCCCTATGTTCTCCGGCTACAACTGGAAGGTGACTACAACCACCTGTCCTTGCCTCGTCTAACCGCCTTGAAGTAGAAGTAGAATGATGGAACCACTATCACACTATCACTATAAGATATACCGTTGTAAACATGTACCAATAAACTTGAACCATGCATCAACCATGCATCAACCTGTACCTCAACCTGTAATCAACATGTACCATAAACAAGTGCATCAACCATGCACCAACCTGTACCAAACAATCTTTAATCAACCTGTACCATAAACAAGTGCAACCAACCATGTACCAAGTATGTACCAATCATTTGTCAAGTACTCATCAAGTATGACTCATCAATATGTACCAACATCATCAACTATACACCTCATGTATGTGCCAACTCATCAACTACTTGCCTCAACCATGTACCCAACTTGTACCTCAACCAAAATCCCTCATCAATTTCATCATCCAAATATGATTTGTAACTCTATATAGACCTGGTGTATATGATCACATAACTACAAACCTTCCTTAACTTTAACAACAAGAGACTATCATTTTCATCAAACGTTTATTTAGTCTCACAAGACTAGTTTTGGATTAGTCAACAACCCTAACTTGAAATAATCATAACTTAGTACCTGTAATGAATAAAGATCTGAAATGGATACACAATGTTCTTCAGTGTGTTTTATGCAATTCCTCCAAGTTTCACTACTTGGAGCCTCTCATAAAAGGATTTATGGCAAAAATGGCACACCTTGCTAAATTATGGCTTATTCTAGAGAGCGACCTTGTAAAGAGTGCCCCGCATGGAATATTTGTTGAATTGATATAAAAATGTTACAAGACATACTACAGATTGTAATATAACCAACACATTTTTTCTTACTGAATTTTGATCTTTTATGAAGACGTTACGACATTTTTACCTTAAACACTTGTTTTTGACTAGTTTCGGGACTAGCCACAAACCATATTTTCCACGAAGTGTAACTCCACAAATAAAACGACCCACAAAACGATTTTTTAACCATAGATACTTGGATATGTTTCATCAATGTAATATCAATTTCATGTTCTGAATCATTCTAGAAAAAAATGTTATTGCGAAAATGGTGAGATGACCTGAAAAAAACATACCTTAGAAAGCACCATCAAAAGAATTTATCCTTCCTTGAATTATGACCTTCTTTTCTTCACTTTCCTCAGAAATTCAGCTTAGATATCCTTTGGTTACCTCGGACACCTATAGGTATTCAATATTCTCAAGTGTGTCTTAAATGAGAGATCCTTGCCTCTTATTTATACTCTCCTAGTAGCTTCCTTAAAAACATCTTCTAGGTCACTTTTCCCACTTTCCTTATTTTAGGGTTAATCCACTTCTAATTTCTCCATTAAATTTATTATTGAATTAATTTATTTATTTTTCACTTTGAATTATAGTACACTCATCACTTCACTTATTATTTACCTTTTAAAATCTCTTAAACCACTTTGACTACTTTGACCTTTTGGGGCTTCTAGATGACATATGAGGGTCCTCCATCTTCATAAGGCCATAAATCTCAAACCGTGAGGAGTTATGTGACGTTCCGCATACCACCAGAAATGGAATGACAAGTACTATCCATATAGGATAGTTTCACTAACAAATTCATTATTTTTCATCTCATTATTCCACAAATAATCATGGGTTCTCTAACCATACTTCTAGGATAACTCAATCAACAAAGCGTCTTCCCGTGAGGGATTTCACCATAAGGGGACCACTTTGGAGTTCATCCATTTCTACTTATTATCAACCATGAAAATACAATAACGAGTCATCTTTACATCAAACAATCTTGGGTACATTACCCAACCTTTGTACTATGGGGCTTTCTTCAAGGGTTGACATCAATGAAAACCAACCTTAATCAACAATCTCCCCCTTTGGCATTGATGGCAACACTCTGATGCAATACTGAAATCATATCACTCATGCTCCCCCTGGAACCATGCCTCTGTCCTTTTCCTTTGTCCTCTGCATCTGATAAATCTCTCCCCCTTTGTCATCAATGGCAAAGGTATCTTTCCATCCAGGGTTTCTCCCCCTGACTGAATTATCCTCTTATGGTGCTTCCTCGTGTAAATCTAAGACATATAAGAGAAGCATTCAAAAATCATTCATTTTGGAGTAGAAATAACTCCAAGTCTCTGGCGAAGATATTCAAAGGATTCCCATGGAAGTGGTTTTGTGAAGATGCCTTCCACTTGTTCTTTTGTGCCCACATACTCAACTTTGATGTTCTTTTCTACAACCTGCTCCCGTAGAAAGTGATACTTTATTGGAATGTGCTTCGTCTTGGAGTGCATCACCGAGCTCTTCGAGTAACTTATGGCACTTGTATTTTCACAATATATTGGAATGGGCTCATCATACTCAACCTGTATATCTGTCAGAGTTTGTTTCATCCAAAGAACCTATGTACAACATGATGTTGCTGAAATATACTTTGTCTCGGTTGTAGATAAAGATACTGATGATTGTTTCTTGCTTATCCATGATACTAAACACTCACCCAATTAGAACATTGCTCCACTGGTGCTTCATCAGTCATCAATACAACCTGCCCAATCTACATCTATGTAGGCAATAAGTGATAGATCCTTTCCTTTTGGATACCATAATCAAAACTCTTATGTTCCTTTAAGATATCTGAAAATCCTCTCGACTACTAACACATGTGACTCCTTTGGTGTTTCTTTAAATTGTGCCACCAGTCCAACTACCTGCATTACATCTGGTCTGGATGTTGTCACATATAGTAGGCTGCCAATCATTGACCTGTATTGCCTCTTATCTGTAGACTTCGAATCATCATCTTTGCTCAACTTGCAACTGGTTTGCATGAGAGTAATAACTGGTTTGCAATATTCCATTCTGAACCTCTTTATCATTTCTCTTATTTACTTGGTTTGAGAAATAAAGATTCCTTGGTTGCTTTGACATATCTGAAGTCCCAAAAATAAGGATAGTTCTCCAAGTAACAACATTTCAAATTCATTCTGCATATCTTTTGCAAATTTATGGCTTAACCTGTCATCATCACTACCAAAAATAATATCATCAACATAAACTTCAATTAATAAAATATTACCTTCACTTACCTTGACGTAGAGGTTGATGTCTACACTTCATTTTCTGAACCCTGTCTGTTGCAGATACTTATCTAGTCTAGAGTACCATGCTCTAGGAGCCTGTTTTAGACCATACAAGGCCTTCTTTAATTTACACACATAATCTACATTCTCTGACAACTGAAATCCTTCTGGTTGTTTAATGTAGACTTCTTCTTCAAGTCCCCCATTCAGAAAAGCTGATTTTACGTCCATCTAATATACTTTAACATTTTTGGAGTATGCATAGGATAAAAGCAACCAGATTGCTTCCATTATGACAACTAGAGCAAATGTCTCTTCAAAGTCGATTCCTTCAATCTGTGCATATCCTTTACATACCAATCTATCTTTGTTCCTTGTAACTTGTCCATCTTCATTTAATTTATTCCTGAAAATCCATTTTGTATCGATCACATTCTTATTCTTTGGTCTTGGAACCAGTTCCCAAGTGTCATTTTTCTCTATTTGATCAAATTCTTCATTCATGGCCTTATTCCAAAATTCATCCTTGTTGGCTTCTTCAAAACAGTTTGGTTCAATTGTAGATAAGAGTGCTAGGTGTATTTGTTCTGGTGAATGGATTTTTCTTCTAGTCTCAACTCCTTCATCTTTGTTTCCAATAATCTGATCTGAAGGATGATTCTTATGTACTCTTTTGCTAGGTGTCTCTGGATATACTTTATGAACTTGCTCTTTTGTTTCTGTTGGATTCTCTTCATCTTCCTCTTCTACTTCATCTTCTGCTTCTTCTTCAAAAAGTTGTTCCATTGATTTGTTTTCTTCTTCCTTTGATTCTGGTCTGCCTGTTTCATCAATTGTTACATTGATGTTTTCCACAACTTTGTTCAATCTTAGATTGTAACACTTGTATTCTTTCCTTTTACTTCAGTAACCAACAAGTAATCCTTTGTCCACATGAGAGTCAAACTTTCCCATTTTTTCATCTTCTCTTTTGATGTAACATTTGCTTCCAAAAACTCTGAAGTGCTTCACATTTGTTAGTCTTCCTTTCCATAGCTCGTAGGTATTTTTATCAATGTTGTTTCTGAGCATTACTTTGTTTTGAATGTGAACTGTTGTATGCATTGCCTATGTCCAAAATATATCTATCAATTTGGAATCCATTAGCATTGTTCGAGTCATTTCCTGTATTGTCTTGTTCTTTCTTTCAACAACTCCATTCTTTTGAGGTGTCCTAGCAACGAAGAATTGAATTTTTATTCCATGAATGTTGCAGTAGTCCATAAATTCCTTTCAAGTGAACTCTCCTCCATTATCAAATCTCAATCATGTGATTCTTGAATCCATCTCATTTTAAACCATTTCCTTGTAGATCTTGAAGTTTTCAAAAGCTTCTGACTTGTTCTTGAAAATCAAACTGCAATCATTCTTGTATAATCATCAACTGATAACATAAAGTATCTCTCACCTTTTAAGCCCTTTGTTGTAGTTGGTCCAACTAGATCAGTATGCACAATTTCTAGTGGTCTTGTTGTTGAATATTCCTTTGATTTGAACCTAGTCTTTGTTTTCTTTCCTTCTTGACAATTCTTGCATAAAGTGTTGGTTGGTTTCGTAATCTGGGGCATTTCTCTGACTGATTCTCTTTTTTTGACTTGACAAGGTTATCAAAATGCATGTGACCCATTCTTTTGTGCCATAGCCAACTTTCATATTCCTTTCCTATATAACACTTTTCATTTCCAATTTCACTTAACACATATATGTTGTTTGAAGTTCTTGCAGTTGTACCGACCAATTTCCCTAAACCTTCTCTTCTTATCTCACACTTTTTTGAATCGAAAGTAACTTTATGACCTTGGTCACACAGTTGACTCACACTTAGAATATTATGTTTCATATCTTCTACCAGTAGAACATTTTGTGCCTTTTTATTCTTGTTCCCAATTTGGATTGTTCCTTCTCCCATGATTTTGGCTAAATTATCATTTATGAAGGAGACTGATCCATTTCTTTCCTTTCGCAATGTAAGAAATTTGTCTCTATCACCTGTCATGTGTTTTGAACACCCACTGTCAACATACCAACCATGTTTCTTCTGCTTAGCTTGTAGAGTGATTGTGCATTCTTCATTTCTATACTGATCTTGCTTTCTTATCCATGTCATTTTCTGAGGTTCTTGTCTGTGACTGTTCTTATTCTATTGAAGTTCTTTAGGAGGGATTGTCATTCTGCAATTTTTGGCCACATGTCCAAAATTGTTACATTTGTAACATTCCACTTCAGTGCTTAAAGATTCAAACCTGTTGTAACTTCTTCTTTGTGTTTCAATAGGTCTTCTTGAGTAACCCCTTTGTGTATGACTCTCAAATTTGTTATTGTTCCCATTGTTAGCTCTGCAATTCATAGCCTTATGTCCAAAATTATTACATGCATAACATAAACCAAAAAAAATAGTTTGATACCTGGGAGTTGATGATATTCTGAAAGAAGCTACTCTTATGAATCCTTCTTCTTCTTGTGGCCTATCTCTCTGTTGTTGATTCTGAAATCTGAATCTTCTCGGTGGAGAAGTGTCCCTGTAATCTTCCTTGTACATCTTCCTATGCCCTTTGATTGTTTCTACATAGCTTTTTGTATTTGTTTCTTTCTTTGTTGTTTTGGAGATTTATCCCTTTTCTGTCTGATTGTATCCAAGTCTAGACTTGTCAATATGAGATTTTTGACTATTGATAATGTCATCCAGAACTTTTGAGCTATTTTGCATATTTTTCTTTTGAATATCCTTTCTTAGTGTGACAATCATTGCTTCCAAGTTTCCAATGATCTTGTCATTTTATTCTAGTTGTTCTTTGAGTGCTTCTTCAATTCTTTTATCTTCTTCTATTTTAACCTTGAATCTTGTGATCATTTGTTCTAGTTCCTGAGTGTCCTTTTTCTTGTCTAGTTATGCTTGTAGTTTCTTGTTTTTCTACTTTTCTCTTCTGATAACTTCTATGGCACAAATTAATTATTCTCGATAGTCAACTTCTACTTCTTCAATTTCGTCTTCGACTTCTTCATATCCTTCTTCAGCTTCTTCATAGTCTTCTTCGGAGTCTTCTTTGTCAGAATATTTTACTGCCATGAATCGAACTCTTCCTGTCTCACTGTCACTGCTTTCATCTTCATCTGATGATGAGATGTCTTCTTTGATGCCTAATATTTTCTTGAAATATTTCTTTGTAGTTATTTTGCCTTTATATGTGTGTTTGCCTTATGAGAAACCTTCATTATTTCTCTTTTTTCTTATGAGGACATTTGTTAGAAAAATGACCAACACCATCACAATTAAAACAAATTAAAAGAATATTACCTCTATACCTACCATTGGTTCCCTTGTTCGGTCTTTTGACGAAGTTGGCCACTTCTTCATCATCTTCCAAGACCTCATTTCTGCTGCTATATTCTTCTTGTTCATTTTTCTTTTTCTTTGATCTTTTGGATGCTTTGAAGGTTGCTTCTTTTACATCTAGATTTTCCTGTTCAGTTCTCATTTCATATGCTGTGAATATTCCATGTAGTTCATCCATGCTTATTGAGTTCATATCCAATATTTCTTCTAGTGATGATATCTTAGGGTTGAATCTCATAGGAAGAGATCTTAGTACCTTTTGAACAATAAAAAATTCTTCGATTTCTTCTCCCAATCCTATGATTGCATTCACTATTTCGTAAACTCTTAAAAAGTAGGCTGCAATATTCTCATCTTCCTTCATTTTTAGTTGTTTGAATTGACCTCTGTAAGTTTGAAGTTTTGTTGCTTTCACTTTTGTATCTCCTTCATAAATATTCCGAAGCTTGTACCAAATCTCTTTGGCAGATTTACAATGTGAAACTTCAATGAATATTGTTTCACTAAGACCATTCAAAAGTGCATTTGTAACTTTGGAATTATTCTAACCAAGTTTCATTGCTTTGTCAGTTGTTGGTGGAACTGCTGGTACTGTGTATCTATCTACAATTGATTGCCAAATTTCAAACCCCTGTGCTTGTATATATGTCTTCATCCTTATGCTCCAAAAAGAATACTTTTTTTCATCAAAGTGTGGTATTCCATTTTTATATGAGTTGGTACTCTCCATGATCTACCTTTTAGTGGTTAAATTGATTTCTGAAGGAACCTTCTCTGATACAAATTGTTGAATTACTGAGAGGGGGGGTGAATCAATAATAGCGTAATTATAATCCTTTTTCTTCAAATAATCCAAGTGTTATATCAATGTAGAAATATTTTCCAATAATGAGAAATAAGAATTGAACAATCACACACATACACAGTACACCATTGTTTTACGTGGAAACCCAAATCAAGAGAAAACCACATAATGTTTTATCTTATATGTCTTGAAGAATTACATTCATTAGAAGCACCAACTTCCTTTGTTTTCCAGCTGCAACTGGAAGGAGGCTCCAACCCCCTAGCTTCTTAGGCTACAACCTGAGGGAAGATCCAACTTCCCAATTCTCTGGCTAGAACCAGAAGGAGGCTACAACCCCCTATGTTCTTCGGCTACAATCGGAAGGTGGGTACAACCACCTGTCCTTGCCCCGTCCAACCACCCTGAAGTAGAAGTAGAATGATGGAACCATTGTCACACTATCACTGTGAGATATACCATTGTAAACATGTACCAATAAACCTGAACCATGCATCAACCCTACATCAACTTGTGCCTCAACCTGTAATCAACCTGTACCATAAACAAGTGCATCAACCATGCACCAACCTGTACCAAACAATCTGTAATCAACCTATACCATAAACAAGTGCAACCAACCATGTACCAAGTATGTACCAATCATGTGTCAAGTACTCATCAATATGTACCAACATCATCAACTATACACCTCATGTATGTGCCAACTCATCAACTACTTGTCTCAACCATGTACCCAACTTGTACCTCAACCAAAATCCCTCATCAATTTCATCATACAAATATGATTTATAACTATTTAATAGACCTGGTGTAGATGATCACATACCTGCAAACCTTCCTTAACTTTAACAACAAGAGACTAGCATTTTCATCAAACATTTATTTAGTCTCACAAGACTAGTTTTGGATTAGTCAACAAACCTAGCTTGAAATAATCATAACTTGGTACCTGTAATGAATAAAGATATGAAACTGATACACAATTTTATTCAGTTTGTTTTTTAAATTCCTCCAAGTGCCACTACTTGGAACCTCTCATAAAAGGATTTATGGAAAAAATGGCACACCTTGCTGAATTATGGCTTATTCTAGAGAGCGACCATGTAGAGCGTGCCCTGCACAGAATATGTCTTGAATTGATCTGAAAATGTTACACAACATACTACAAAATGTATCTAACCAACACATTTGTTCTTACTAAATTTGGATCTGTTATGAATAAGTTATGACATTTTTACCTAAAACACTTGTTTCTGACTAGTTTCAGGACTAGCCACAAACCCTATTTTCCACGTAGTGTAACTCCAAAATTAAAACGACCCACAAGCTAATTTTTTTACCACAGATACTTTGATATGTTTCCTCAATGTCATATCAATTTCACTTTCTGAATCATTCTAGAAAAAAAGGTTATTGTGAATATGGTGAGATGACCTAAAAAAAATATACCTTAAAAAGCATCATCAAAAGAATTTATCCTTCCTTGAATTCCGGCCTTCTTTTCTTCACCTTCCTCAGAAATTAGGCTTAGATATATTTTTTTTACCTCAGAAACCTATAGTTATTCAATATTCTCAAGTGTGTCTTAAATGAGAGAGTCTTTCCTCTTATTTATACTCTCCAAATCACTTCCTTAAAAACATCTTCTAGGTCACTTGTCCCACTTTCCTTATTTTAGGGTTAACCCACTTCTAATTTCTCCATTAAATTTGTTATTGAATTAATTTATTTTGTATTCACTTTGAATTATAGTAGACTCATCTCTTCACTTTATTATTTACCTTTTAAAATCTCTTAAACCACTTTGACTACTTTGACCTTTTGGGGCTTCTAGATGACATATGAGGGTCCTCTAACTTCTTAAGGCCATAACTCTCAAACCGTGAGGAGTTATGTGATGTTCCACATACCACCAAAAGTGGAATGAAAATATCTATCCATATAGGATAGTTTCACTAGAAAATTCACTGGTGTGCATCTCCTTATTCTACAAATAAGCATGGGTTCTCTAACCATACTTCTAGGATAACTCAATCCGCAAAGCGTCTTCCCATGAGGGATTTCACCATAAGGGGACCACTTTGGAGTTCATCCATTTATACTTATTATAAACCATGAAAAGACAATAACAAGTCATCTTTACATCAAACAATCTTGGGTCCATTACCCAACCTTTGTGCTATGGGATTTCTTCAAGGGTTGACATCAATGACAACCAACCTTAATCAACAATGGCGCAGGCAGTGCAAGATTTGATATATTTGTTGACATCATGTCAAAGTTTTGGCCAATAAAAATGTTTATGAATAACAGCCACAGTTTTGTCTTTGAAAAAATGTCCTTCCACCCAACTGTAGTGGGCTTCCCAAATCAGATTTTCACGCTCACTTGTAGGAACACAGAGATGGCCCAAGTGGCATAAGAGTCTGTCCTAAATGTGAAAATCATTGACAGTGGTTCCTGTACCCAAAATATGATATTTGGTGGCGAATTCTAGATCTTATTGGTAAATTTTGGGCCACTCCAATGTTTCATGTCCACGGGAATGGAGCAAAGTGGTGAGTGCAGCCACAGGAGGCCGATTGAGGCAGTCAATGACACGATTGGAGATACTTGTCTTATACTTGATGTTGAGATGGAACTACTGCAGGTAGGTGGACTAGTTCGGATGGTGGTCGTTCTCCAATTTACCCTATGTCTATATGAACTGTAGAGGCTTGTGATCAGTGTGTATGATTGTCTCTTTACCCAGAATGTAATGTTTCCATTAACGATAGGCTTGTACAATGGATTACATTTCGTTGTCATAGGTGGGGTATTTCCGGACAGTATCGGAGAGTGTCTCACTATGGTATGCCACCAGATGCCCATGATGAGTGAGAACTTCACCCACATCATAGTCATATGCATCAGTCTCAATCTCGAATGGATGTTGCAGATCCGACAAGGAGAGTACTAGAGCTGAGCATAAACGAAGTTTCAGATCTTTGAATGCTCATTGTTTCTCCTTCCCCCACACGAAATTGGCCCTACCACCACCCTTGGTCACCTAGCTGAGGGCCTAGGCAATATGGGAGAATCCCAACACGAACCGTCAATAAAAATTGGAGAGTCCTAAGAAGCTCTGAAGCTTAGTCAGTGTGCTCAGGGCTGGGTAGTCACGGATGACTTGGATCTTAGCTGGATCAACATGTACCCCATGCTCATCAGCAACGTAGCCCAGGTGTCGTTGGCAGGTTCAGCTGCTTCATGACCTCCACTAGAATCAGGTTCTTATGACTATCGTTGTCGACAATGAAGTGAATTGGAGCCCCCTTGACCCACATCTTCGAGTGAAAGAGGTGTTCCCCTTCCTCTTGTTCTTCTAGTTCTCTTGGCTGGACTTTGGTGGTAGCAACCCTGGAACTGGGTTTAGCATCAATAATTTGCTTCTCTCCTTTAGGATTTGACTCGAAATCAGAATCATCCTCTGACTCGGAAGCCTTTATCTCGGCCACGAGGAACTACTTGGAGCGACATTCGTCGGTGTTGTGCCAAGGAATTTTATGGTACTCACACCATTTTCTTGAGTCCTTCTTCATCTTCTCATTTCCCTTCTTGTGTTGTGGCTTGGACAGATTGTCCTCAGGGTGGCCATCGTGACTTGGTCCTCTACTATGTGGGTTGGGGTTTCATTTTCCCTGCTTCGGCTGTGAGGGGTTTGCAGATCCAAACTCTCGATGTTTCTGCTTGAAATTTTTCTTGATCTTGACAACGTATCTATAAGTTGTGTCGAATGAGGAGATGTCCAGGAACTCCATTTTTGTTTAAATGTATCTATGCAAACAACCATGGTATTTGAGCTCTAGATGACGCTCAGAGTCTTTGATACCCAATTTGGTGCGGAGGGTATGGAAAATATTGGTGAATTCTGGTATTGTCTGGTCCCTTTCTTTACGTAGGGTGGTCCATCTGATGTACTGGTCCTTGTAGCTTCCAATAGGGTAGTATTTTTATTTAATGGCGTCCTGGAAGGAATATCGTGTAGGGGCCACCACAAAAATTTCAAATTCCTCCACGTCCCTTTGCTCAGAGTAAGTAT
Organism: Picea engelmannii; assembly: GCA_009831015.1. NCBI lineage: Eukaryota > Viridiplantae > Streptophyta > Pinopsida > Pinales > Pinaceae > Picea > Picea engelmannii. The sequence goes on along the minus strand of ML808981.1, from coordinate 145,835 downwards.
CCCACCAGTCTTTAACATGGGGAATAGCCTTGAGGAGTGCAAAAGTGATATTTTCCCAATCGGAAAATTGTGGACCAAAAAATATCCTTTGAGAAAATTCAACCATTTATCTACAACATTCGCATCTATCAGTCCTTCAAATAATGGAATATCAAAATTTACCTGTACCTTGAAGGGGATTTCATGGCCGCCTGATGAAGATGCTTCTCCCATGGGAAACCATCAAAGGATTTGCTTGAAGTTGTCCATCATTTTGTTCCTTTGTCATGCGAGGGATGCCTCGAGCAACATTTTAATAGGGTATCCTACTCCATCATCTTTCTTTTCGTCTCCCATGGGGTGTTTTCGAGCTCGACGTGACCGATATGGTAATGGATCGATTGGTTCGAGTCCCAACTTCTTGTACCCATACCTTGTCGTGGACATGCATGAAGAAAAATAAATGAAGAGTAGACCTCTCTTATACTAATGATCCAGATTTAGGAGAGGAATGAACTAATTAACAGCCTGAATACCATAAACACATAGATAGGAAGAATAACAAAAATATTCAATGAAAAATATCTTTTATTAAATAATGAAATAGGTTGAAACTGTAAAACTGCAAAACTGAAACTTGCTCGAATGGTGGTAGCTATCTCTGAGAAGAGATGTGGCTGCTACATGCATCCGTCTGAGAAAAATGGATTACAATGAGGCTCCAGAGGCCCTTTCCATATTACTCATGAATTCCAAAACCCTAGACATCCAAAAACCTAACCCTAGAAGGTGAAACGCCAAAAGTCATGTGGGCCCTATGGATAAGTTGGTGTAATTTGGTACCTCAACTTCGTAGGGTCATAACTTTTTCATACGACCTCCAGTTTAGGCATGTGATAGCCCATTGTAAAGGTCTTTCAAAGAAATACACATTTTGTCATCAAAATCTGACTTCGTCTACAATTTGACTGTGGTGAGTCAAGAAAACAACGTTTAGGGCCCCAAAACAGCCCTAGAAGTACATAAAGATGTGTTGACATGAAAACATACAAAATAAGCAAGTTGGATTAGGCAAGAGGCCACCTGTATCCACCTGGAGAATGTGTGAGGCTTCAGACATCCCCAAGAGTGTAGAAATCACAATTATAAAGTAGTACAGAAAGACATGTTGAATCAAAAATGGACACGAAGAGCCAGTTGGAATAGGTGGGTGGCCACCAATATCCACTTGGATCATGTTGTTTGATGCACTACCACTTGAAGTGATACCAACAGGGGTTACAAGGGTGGCCAACAATGTGCAATAAGTGCCACTTATATTTCTTGTGTGTATGCTTCCCTGACTACAGATTTATGCATTGAATGATAGATCATTGTAGATTTAAGATGTCAGAATTCGTCTCTACCCTGGAAAAACAATTACCCACAGTTTATGCCAAGGAAAGTGCTCTAATACCACTTGTTAGGTACCAAAAATATTATAATAGAAGAAAAGATAAATACTACAAATAATAACAGTTGAGTAGTAATATAAAACAGAAATACTGTAGAGAATAACAACAAAACAACAATTATATGGAACCACAATACCAAAATAATACATTATTGATAGGAAACAATTTTCACTTGCCTCTTTAAGGGGGAAACCTCCAACAGAGAAGATCTCTATTATGAAGACAAAACTTCTCATTCCCTCGACTCCTATTTATACTAAATCTATCTATCACAAGAACAATATAGAGGAATATCTTCTAGAAGTGACAACTCCTATTAGGTCTTCTTACATTTGACTTATTCTTCCTTATTACTAGGCCTTATTAATATTGGGCTTTATTACATGGAAAATATAGTATTCTACCTGCATGAGGGGTTAGGGAGGTTAGGTCCCTGACATAATACTATTTTTTAGGTTGTACAAACTAATGGGGGAGGAGGGATGGTGTATGGGATAGTTGTATGAGTTTACATAGTGTGAAATTGTGGGAAATGGGCTATATGAAGAGAGATAGAGCTAGCCATAGGTAATTTATCCCTTGTGGATTCATAGCCTCAACTCAAGGGTGACCTTAGTGTAGAGATATTAGTGCAATGGAGAACCTATGGTTGGGTGGAATGTATTTTGTCTAAAACCAGCTGGTGGTTAATTCCTAGAAAGATAAGTGTTATGATTTATTTATGATTATGTTGGATTAATTTTATTTATATTTTAAATTGAATTAGTTTCTAGTTATTCAATTTTGTGTACATATATAATCCTACATCTGTAACTATGGAGTCATTAACCAATGAATGCTTTAATTGTATTTTCATAATCCGATATTGTTATGTGTGCATGCATTAATTGATAAATAGCAAGACCATGAGGAAATATGGTATGAAATCTATAGAAAGTGATTTCATCCCAATTATATGGTTGAGTATGTGACCAATTGGTATCAGAGAAATAAATTGATTGGAAATTGGTATTTTAAAGAAGTACCCATATCCTCAATGGTGGATAGAGGGCATTGGGTATGTTACAGAATGGTATCAAATCTATAGAATGCAATTTCAGCCTAATAAGATGGATGGATATGTGATTGATTGGTATCAAAGAAAGAAATTCATGAAAAAATGTGGTTTTAACAAGTACCCTATAGCCTCAATAGAGTACAAAGGCACTAGGTATGTTACAAAGTGGTATTCATAATTTTAAGTTAGTGAAGGTGTTGTGATCCAACACCTTAAAAATGATAAAAAAAAAAATCAATGAATATAGTCCACTTCGAGGGGTAAACCTTGTGTTACAATATATCCAATTCAGAAGACAAGATAAGATTATCCTATACTAGGTTACCTTGGTGTGTATGTGTGTGTGTGTAGGAGACAAAAGGTACAATTATAATGAAAGGGTATAATGAAGGGTTTTATCCTACATACAAATATAACACTAGAAATGTAATAATTCAATATATAGGGATTAATAAGGGATTTTATATATAACATGGAGATTTTTCTAGGGATTAACATGCCCCTCCTCTTCAAACAATTTTTTTACTCAACAGTTTCCTAATTGTGGATGTTTTTGCATGAAGAAATCATCTTCATGTGTCACCTTTTCCATTGGTGGGTTCTTCCATTTGAAAAGGTACTCAGTAATGACTCAATTTCTCAACTACTTAATCCTTGTTTCAAGGATGGTTTTTGGTTCTAGTATGATTTTCCCTTCTTCATTAATCTCTAGTAAAATAGTTTGGACTGGGATATTGTTTTCAACTACCTTCTTTAAGAAAGAATTTGATCTGAATATTAGGGGGGCTTATAGTTCAAGTTATGATGTGTAAGTCATATATTCATATTTTTATGTAAAAGGGAACTTGATAGATATGTTATTGACAGAGTCAAACCTAATAAAATTTGACTTCGTCCAAAATACACCTTATAAAAATGCTATAGGGAGAGAGTGAAGTCCAGGAAGGAGAGATCCCAAAATTCGTCCCATTGCATGTAATGGTTTTTCTTAATGGAATCCTTCTTCTCAAAATCTCTCTCTCTCTCTTTCATATTTTTGTGGTGTATTCAATTCATGGATTTTCATCAATGTTCTTGTGATTAATTTCATGGAAGATTTGTATGTTTTCTATCCTCCTCTCTCGTCATTCAAGACTTATGTATATTATCCCTCAATATCTTGATCAAAAACATGGAATAATATATGTACACATGAACATGGAGGCAACTCCTTTTTCCAATCCATACTTCCAATCATTTGCAAAACCTTATAGGGGTCATAATATTTGGGTGCTAATTTATTTTCCTTCTTTTTTTTCTTGAGGGATGTATCTTTATATGGTTGTAGCCTCAGAAATACCCAATCCCCCACTTCAAATCCCCTATCACTGTGATGTTGATCTGATTTTTGTTTCATCCTATTTTGTTCCATAACCAAGTTGTCCTTTAATAGTTTGATAACCTCTTGTTGGTGCTCTATGCGGTCCTTCACTGCTTGAACCTTTACAATCCATAAAGTTCCAGAAATGGGAACATTTCTTATGAAGTATGGAAGGATGTGTTGTACCATAATTCCACCAAGGGAAACCATGTGACCCATTGTGTATATTTATCAGATGCAAAACAACGAATATATCCTTCTAGACATTTATTCACAATCTCATTTTTCCCATTGGATTCAGGATGGTAAGATGAATTGTGATCCAACTAAGTACCCAAACAAGAAAATAATTCAGTCCAAAAAATTCTAATGAAAATTGGATCTCTGTCACTTATAATAAACTTGGGGACTCCATGTAGTTTTTGAACTATTTCCATGAATCTTGTGGTTTTTGTACTTGTTTTAAAAGGATGAGAAAGAGAGAAAAAATGGGCATACTTTTTCAGTCGATCCACAACTACCATGATGATAGTCTTTCCTTCATATTTGGGTAAACCTATAATAAAATCCATTAAAACTTCTTCCCAATGTTGACTTGGTATAGAAAATGGTTGTAGGAGACATAGTGTCTTGATTGTATCTCCCTTATTATTTTGGTAGACCACACATTCAGACACAAAATTTTGAACATCTATTTTAAGACCTTCCTAGAAAAAAACCTTCTTAATCTTGTGGTATGTTTTCAAGAATCTTAAATGCCCTCCTATAGGATAATTGTGCAATTTCAGAAGGACCTTCTTTTTGAGTTGGGAATTCTTACATAAATATAGGCGATCGTGATACCACAAAAAATCATTCTTCCATACAAAATTATATAATGAACTAGGGTCCTCTTGTAGTTTTTGAATGATCTTGCTTCCATTCTATCCTTTCTTCTTCCACCCAATCAAATTGCAAAATAGAAATAGCACATAGTGAACCTTCATATTATTCTTCTTTCCTTGAAAGGGCATATTCCATAACATTATGTTTTCCTTTTTCATATATAATTTCAAATTCATAACCTAGCATCTTTGTAACACATTTTTGTTTCTCTTATGAAGATAATCATGTTTCCAGGAAGTTCTTCAAACTATCATGATCTATTTTTACTTTGAAATGTCTTCCTATTATGTAAGGGTGTAATTTATTAACTACATGTAGTATGGACAACATTTATTTTTCATGAATTGGTTTGAGTAAGTTTTCTCCTTTAATTTGGTTGCTAAAACTGCACCAATTCCATGGCCTAAGGCATCACACTCCAAAATAAATGTTTTTGTGAAGTAAGGTGTGACCAAGACAGGAGTTGTACACATAGCCTCCTTAAGTTTTTCAAAAAATTTAGTTGCTTCTTAAGTCAAATAAAATTATTACTTCTTTAATAATGGTGTTAGAGGTGCTTCTATTTGACCATATTTCTTGACAAACTTGCAGTAGTAGCCTATAAAACCTAAGAATCCTCTAAGTTTCTTCAAGGTTTTTGGAATTTTCCATTCCCTCATAGCTTTAATTTTTTTAGGGTCCACTTTTACACCTTCATGAGATACAATATGACCCAAATATTCCACTTCTTGAACCCCAAAGACATACTTGGAAGGCTTTTCATAAAGTCGTTTCTTTTCCAATAGTTGTAATACTCTGTCAACATGTTGTACATGTAGAGTTTATGAGATACCTGCATAGAAGATCTAGCTAAAAATTAAACATACACAGCTTGCAAATGGTGTGAAGAGAAGAGAAAAATGGAGGAAAGAATAAAAGAATTTCTAGTAACCAAATGAGAGAAATGATACAATACAAGTGATATACTCTATATCACACAACTAACTAACCCATGTGTAATATCTCTAACGCTCCCCTGAACACTACTAGGGAGAATACATAATGAATGGGTCCCGAAAATAGAGGCCATGTTAGGTACCCATAATGCATCTAATGAACATTGAAATAAAGTGTGGAAAGAGAGAAAACTTGTTGGGAACCCCCCCCTCGCAAAATACAATGTATCAAAATAAGAGAAAGACAATTGCTAGGAAATTATGTCCTTCACTCCAAGTCGATCGCGCAAACTATGGAATTTGTTCTCAATGAAAGTCTTGGTGAAGATTTCGGCATTCTACTTGGAAGAAGGGCAGTACTACAAATCGATGACCCTGGCATGAACCAACTACATGATAAAATTCATATGGATCTCAATATATTCTGTATGTTGTCTATGTACTAAATATTGATAGAATTTTAGTGTACTCTAGTTGTCACAGCAGATCAAAATTGTATGGTGGAACTAAATGTCGAGCTCGGTGAGGAAGTTCAGAATCCATAGTGTCTGGATGGTGATGTTGACTGCTCCCCTGTACTCGAACTATGTTGAATATAAATCAATAGCTGAATTCTTTTTTCTTGACCAACATATTGGGTCGGATCCCAAACTCAACATGTACCCAGAGGTGGACTTGCGATCGGTGCCATCGTCATCCCAGTCAAAATTGGTGAAGCATATGAGATCCAACTTGTAACCTACTACATAGTGGATTTCATAACTGATGGTGCCCTGGACATATCTGAGGATGTGCTTGGAAACCTTCCAGTGTAACTCATGTGTCTCATGCATGTACCTAGAGACTATCCCTACTGCATATGATATATCTGGTTGGGTGTGGGTGAGATACAAAAATATCCCCACAAGTTGTCGATACAAGGTGTTTTCCACCATTGGTGTATCTCAACCATCATCAATTCTAACCCCAGATAAGAAATGTGTAGATGAAAAATTGTATTATGTCATGTGGAATATGTCCATGAGATCCCAAACATACTTAGCCTGAGATAAATTGATGCTTGAAGCATCTTGGATCATCTTGAGACCAAGGAAATCACTGAAACCGAGTTTTTGGTGATCAAAATATCATCCACATACATAAATAGGATGAGAATTGAGTCATTGTTCCTCAAAATGTAGACATTTAGATCGGATTTTCATCTAAAAAAATTCTTGGAGAGAAAGAAGGATTCCATATTTATGTACCTTGCTCTAGGAGCCTACTTGAGGCCATAGAGTGACTTTTTGAGTAGGCACACTAAAGATGAATTTTGCATGAATCCAAGGGGTTGTTCCATATAAATATCCTATGAGAGATTCTCATGAAGAAAATAATTATTCATGTCCATATAATGTACTTTCCATCCCCTGGATGCTCCAATGGCAAGGGACAACCTAATAGAATTCAACTTTTATACTAGAGAAAAAGTATCATCATAGTCGATCTCATGGATATGTTGAAATCCCTTGGAAACCAGTATTTTCTTGTGTCTTCTCACTTGTCCATCCACTTCCTTTTCATTCCTGTAGACTCATCTGCATCAGAAAAGATTCATGTCTGAAGAAAGCGGAACCAGATCCCAACTCTAATTCTCAAGGAGAGAGTTGGGTTCCCTGCGGCCTCTTTGTAGGTCTGTGGGTATGAATATTGAACCATGTAACAATGTGGAGGAATAATGGGTTTAGTGGAAGTGAGTACATGAGGAGTATCCTCGAACTATGATCTGGTCCTCCTCGGACCCACTAGATCCCCAACAATATCTCCTACATTCGGAAGTGTGGATTGTTCCCACTTGGGCATCTGCATCTAAATGCTCTGACTGTGCATATGAATTCTCTGACTATGCATCTATATACTTTGAATCCTATGAATCTGTATTGAGACACGAATCTATGTTGTGATCTGAATTTAAGGACTCGTTATCTGCAACTAGTGAAAGTAATAAGCCTCTACATGTGGCTCATGTGGAGCATGTGAGGGACTTTCCTTGAACTGGAAAATGCACTCAATGATGAGCTAGTTTGTAGAGGGGTCAAGTAATATTTATCCCTTCAAACCATCAAGATATCTGACAAAGATACATGGGTGGCTTTGTGGATCTAATGCTTTCCTCTTCTCAGAGGGAATGTGGGCCCATGCTCATGATCCAAAGATACAGAAGTACATGACTTTCGGCTTGTCTCCACTCCAAGCCTCAAAGGGAGTCTTGTCCTTAACAAATCTATGAGGGTATTTGTTCAAAATATTATTGCCATAGTTAAGTGCCTCAGCCCAAAGATTGGGAGGAAGTGTATTTTCATGTAGCATGCAACTGGCCATCTCTTTGAGAGATCTATTTTTCCACTCAGCAACCCCATTTTGTTGTGGAGTATATGGTATTGTGTGCTACAAATGTATCCCAGCCTCAAGACAAAGGTTCTAAACATATCGGTTTACATATTCCCTCCCTTTATCTATACGGAGTGATTTGATATTTCTCCCTGATTGAGTCTCAACAAGTTCTTTGAACTCTTTGAGATTCTCAAAGACCTCATACTTCTACCTGAGAAAAAATACCCAAGTATAGAGTGGGTAATCATCCAAAAATGTAAGCATGTACCTTGCCTTGCTGATAGATGGGTGTGGGAATGGACCCATGAGATCACTGTGAATCAGATCCAATGGATAGGAGGTCGTGTGAGTCTTACCCTTCTCAAACTTCTATTGAGGATTCTTTCCATGGACACATCCTTCACAAACCCTTTGGAAAAGTGGATATCAGGTAACCCGATGACCATCCCTTTCTTGCTAAGTTGTTGCATGTACATAAAGTTCAGGTGAATAAACCTCTCATGCCATAGTATAATATTGTCATCAACATCTGTGAGTAGTACAGAGGAATCAAGTTCAATAAACTTAACAAAAGTGTATAACCGATATTTATGATTTCCCTCCCCGACAACAATTTTGGAGTTGTCTTTGTTATAGGAGAATCCCCCTGCAGACAAGTGGATTTCCTCTTAGATACTAGACCCCTATAACCAAGACATAAAGGTACTAATGTGCACACTGACTAGTGGATTTCCTCTTTCTTCTTCTTCAAACCAAGACATAAAAGAAGAAGAAGAAAGAAGGGTAAATACCTTTACCGACATTTGTCCTTGCTCGATCCAGGTTGATCTTGATCTCCAAGTTCTTCAGAAGGTTCTGCAATAGAATGATCAACAACAAAAAGACATAATTCCTAATCTACCATGATTATCTTCATAATAGATCTATAAAAAGAATCAAGTTCATGAAACGTACACAAACTTAAAGGAAATAGGCCAAGCACATATTTATATTAATGAAAACAAAGTGAAATTCTTACAGCCATAGATGTAGATGCAACAACTTCACCAAGCTCTCTTTGTCCAAACCCTTTCTCAAATAATCCACACACAAAATGATGATCCTTCAATGATATCTCCCTTATGAGATCATAGGTTTGATGCCTTACAATGTCTCAGTCTTGCTATCGAGCTGCAGATATACCATGTAAATCAACATTTAATTGTCAACCCGGGAAGGTAGACTTAGAGGAACCAGCACAGGAAATGCAGGGCTGAAGAGGGGGTTTAAAGGATGCCAAACTAATCTCTGAACTGCTAAAAGAACCTTGCAGAAAGAAGCTATTGTACTCTACTTTGTTCGGCACTACCCTGTACTGACTTGCACTCGTCTGCACTACTATGTACCAACCTGTACTAACTTCATAAGACTGCTCTGTATATGCATGTAAGAGATCTACTGAAAACAATCAAGTTCTTGCTACTTATCACTCCACACAACTCAGCAACCATCCTATGAAACTTTCTATTGTAATCAAATGAAACTTATTTATCTCATGAGATACCCAAACTAGTTCCTTAATGTTAAGCAGTCTAAATGTGAAAACTGAAGAAATGAAATCAATGGCTGAAAAGATAATGCTAAACCCTCGGTTGCAATGAAATGAAATGCTACTTCTATTAAACCAATGAGAAAACTGCTGAAAGATGAAATCAAATCTGG
>ML808981.1:108576-129318 GCA_009831015.1 Picea engelmannii | reverse complement strand
GTTGGTAACTTTGCTCCAGAGATAAATTACTCCTTGTCTGCCCTTTACAGCATTTGCACCAAGAGGTGACAGTGCATCCACATTATATCTTTGTTTTTAAACCCTTTCCTTCACCCATTCAGGGCCAAGCTCCAGTGAATGCAAAGCAAGATTTTGTCCAATGATTGAAGCACATATTGGGATATTATCTTGTGTTTTGAGCGGTTGTGCTCCAAGGCCCATATATGTGTAACAGAATATGAATAGCACAGAAAGAATGACATTTGCTTAACAAAAGACTTTAGGAGAGTAAACAATATCTTCAATAACCAGCAAGAAAATGTTATAAATACGGAGCCCAACACTTGCATGTAGAATATGGACACAGAGTCTGGTGTGAACTCCACCTTTTTTCCTGAGCATGAGTGTGTAATATGATACACCAAGAGAAGATTCACAAAAAGTTGAGGAACATGCAGAACATTCTTGAAGCTTCCATGATCTAATTCCACTCTCCCTTTTCAAGTGACCTCGACTAAAGATTCATCCCCGATGAGGATAGGAGGCCTTGTGCAAGCAGTTATAGAAGATGGAATATCCTTTGTGTTTTCCATGTGGTGGAAAGTGCCTGAATTTACAATCCATGCATCAAGTGAAGAATGAATAGCTACTAATGCATGAGAATTAACTTTCTTAAGGGCTTGATCTTCTGACTTTTTCTTGACAGATTCAGGAATGTGATCCACGAGGTTTTTCTTCTGAATAATTTATGCCTTCTAATCAATCTTCTTCTTCATGCATGCAGATTCTATATGGTTCTCATGATTGCAGTAACCACACTTCTTCCCTTTCTTGATTTTCCACATTTTAAATCAGAGGAATCATTGAAGGGTTTGGAGTACCCTTCCTTCTACACCTTTCCTTTTCCTTTATGTTTGGATTTAGGATTTTGAGAGATGTTGTCATCATGCACAACAAGTGCATGTGACTTTAGGTCCTTGATTATGCCCATCTGAATGAGCTTATCATTTTCCTATGTCAAATCCTCAATAAATTTTGACAATGAAGGCATGGTCGAGGATGATCCTGTGGTGAATCCATTAGAATGAAATGTGGAGGAAAATACACTATATGTTGATCCAATTTTTTCCATAGTATCAAGAATCAGTTTTTTTTCTTCTTTGGATTTGTTGATACCACGGTCTTTCAATTCACGGAGGAGAGAATTAAATTTGGTGAAGAAATCATGGAGATTTTACAAGTTATTCGAATCCAAGTAGTTCGGTTCTACTTTGAGAAAATGGCCCCTCATTTCATCTTGATTTCCAAAGAGACCATCCAAGGTGGTACAAATCTCATTTGGTGCCTTGCATGCATCGATGTGAAACCATAGGTTGGGAGAAATAAACATGCATGACAGACCATAAGCTTCATCCATGCAGTTGAAGTATTTGGACATTTCCACTACTGAGTTGGGTTATGTTTCTATGGCCATGGTTATCCAATACAATCCTTTACCCATGAGGATGTGGGTAATTCTTGGCTTCCAGTCGAAGTAGTTATATGGCATTAGAATTGAAGATGCGGGAAATTCCATCTTTCCTACTGCTTTGTTTTGTATTCTATACTTGAAAAGAGTGTTAGTGATGATCCTTTCTAACATCCTATGGGATTTGATACCATGTATAGTTTTTTAGATACCTACACATAATATCTATCTAATAGTGAAACATACACAAATTGCAAATGGTGTGAAGAGAAGACAAAAATGGAGGAAAGAATAAAATAAATTATATTAATCGAATGAGAGAAATGATACAATACAAGTGATATACTTTGTATCACACAAATAACTCACCATATTATTCAACTAATGCACATTAGGAGTGTCCTAGAGAGATCTAACACACAATGGAAATCATTGGAGTCAACTACCACCTAGGTCCTAGTTAACTACCCAAACTAGAGTGAAATGAGGAGGAGATCACTCACACATTTGGAATGATCCTAACTAGTGATGATCCCAATGAAAGTGTGCATTACTGGTGATCCTGCGGTTATCATGCAACACTTGGTGTTAAAACCAAAGTTGACATGCAACACTTCACTCAACTAGTCTAACTAAACGATAACTAAGAGTTGACTTGAGGGTATGTGGCACCCTTGTATAGGGTAGAATATTCTCAATGAGGGGAGAATATATCATACTAAGGGACACTCAACATAGCCAAATAAACTTAGGAAAATAAAAGAAAAAGAAAATCCTAGGTGTGTGTAATATCTCCAATAGTACATGATCTTCCCAAGATTTGTTGTAGATTAGTATGTCATCAAAAAATACTAACACAAATTTTCTAAGGAATGGATTGCAAATAGAATTTATCAAGATTTGAAATGTCGAAGGTGCATTATTAAGCCCAAATGTCATAACCAAAAACTCATAATGACCTTCATGTGTTCTGAAATTTGTTTTGGGAATGCCTTCCTACCTCATTTTGATTTGATGATATCCCGAACAAAGATCCAACTTAGTAAAGAAATTTTTTCCATGCAATTCATCAATGAAAGGAATTGGAAACTTTTCTTTGATGGTCATTTTGTTGAGTTGTATATAATCCAAACACATACTCCATGAACCATCCTTTTTGTAACCATCACCACTAGCAAAGAGAAAGAACTTTGGGTAGGTTGAATGATGCCAGCCTCTAACATTTCTTGGATCATATGCTCAATATGAATCTTATGTACATATGGATACATTTAAGGCCTAATGTTAGGTGGTACACTTCCTATTTGCAGATGAATAGCATGATCATGATCTCGAGCAGGTGGAAGACCCTTAATCATTCTCCAAATACATTGGAATGATTGTTGATAACTATTTGGGGATCCAATGGAGTAATTGCGTCATGATATTAGAGCTTATCACTTTAGAGGGATTCCCTTGGATACCTCTAAGATCAATTTCATTTCCTTCTAAGGGAAATCTCATGAAAATATCTTAAAAAATAGGATCCATTGTTCCCAATTATTGTAACTATTGAACCCCTAATACAACATCAACACCACTCATTTTGATGGAAATCATGGGACTATCCAAAAATTCCTCCCTCATATTGAGATTAATATTATGGCACTTCCAAGAACAATTTATGGTATCTCCATATTCAATCATTACTTGAAACTTTGGTGTTGGAAATAAAAATCAATTGAGATCTTTTGCTAATTTGTAATTGATGAAGTTATGGGCACTACTAGAATAAATAAAAACTATTATTTTTTTATTTCTAGTGTATCCTTCTATCTTGAGGGTTTGTGGAGTGTTTATGTTGTCCAATGCATGACAAGATATCGTTGGAGTAGTATCTTCTATATCTAGATCTTGTGTTGGTTCCAATTCTTGATCTTCTTCCTCTTCATATTCCATGTAGAATAATTTATTCTCACCACATTTATGCCCCTTATTGTACTTGCTATCACAATTGAAACAAAGTCCCTTTGCTATTATTTCATCCATTTCTTAAGGTGTCAACCTTGTTAGTTGAGGTACAATTTTCTTATGAACCCCAAAACGATCTCTACTTCATGTGTTTTCTCCAATGGTAGACTTGTGTGTATATTTATTCTTGGATAGAATATGATGATCAAATTGCATAGCTTGCATAATATTTCCATGATGTGTTAGGAAAACCTCATGTTTAATGTCTTGTTTTAATCCACCCATGCAAGCTTCCAACAAATGTTCATCACTTATGTCATCCACCCTTTTGGCCAATACTTGAAATTATGAATTATAATCTTCAATACCACCTAAGTGCTTGATTTTTGTCAATTGACTAAATTATTCATGTTCCCAAACTTCCCCATATCATGCTTCTAAGTCTCTTGTAAATAAAGCCCGAGTATAATGATACAAGGGGGATTCATTTTAACTACTCATTTATACCAATGATATTGTTTTATCTCAAAGTTCAAAGTTATTATGTGAATCCTTTGCTTATTATCCATAATAATATGTAGATCAAAATATTTCTCTATTTGATTCACCCAAGTAGAGACCTTGGTTCCATCAAACTTATTTAATTGAACATTGGGATGGTTCACTCATTTTGGAGACCATCCATAAGTAACTCCATGATTGGATTTAAATACCCCTAGAAAAATATTATGATTGGAAATTTGTTCAACCTAAATACCACATTTATTTTCTTGAGTCCCTTCAGACACCTTATCAATTTTAGGTAGCATCCCATTTAATTCTTCCATGATCTATGTTCCAATTGTTCCATCGTTCCTTTCATTTGTTCCTTATTTTCATCAATTTTTCTTTCCATCATTTCCTTATCCATCTTCCTTTCCATCAGTTCCTTATTTTCCTCCATCTTCCTTTCCATCATTTCCTTATTTCTTTCCATTTCCATTTGAGTATTCATCAAATCAACCTTTTCCATTGACGTATCATTCAATTCATAAATTTGACTCTTAAATTTGGATAGTTGGTTGTGTATCTCCTCATTTTCTTCATGAGTCATGGGGGAACTTTCTTGAGGTTTAATGGGTGAAATAATTTTTGGATCTTTCTTTAGAGCCACAGAAAAATTTAATGGGTCATGTTATCGCGCAATTTGTACTTAATCCAAAGGATAAGTTTTAGGAAAGGAAAATTGGCATAATGGAGATTATCCTATCACTATCACCTCAATAGGATGCCTCTTTCTATTTAGGTTTGATGGCCCAAGGGAGACGTCCCTGGTGACCTGGGGGTTTGAGAAGGAAAAGGTTAAGTTGTCTATGAAAATGTCCCCTCTCACAATTCACACTAATAAAAAATTCCCAGGGTTTTAACCAACGAAGTAGTGAAGTATTAAGATGTACATGCCTCGAACAAAGAAACAAGAAAGATATATTTCGCAAGTACAACTTGTTGTTAGCACTTCATAAAACCACGGACTTTATCAATAAAAGAAATGGCTGATATGTGGTGAAGAAAACAGAAATTTGTAGCAGCAATGTTTATAAGAAAATAGATTCACAATAAGTGCCTTAAAATGGCTTCAAAATGACCAAGAATAATTACTAATTCATACCAAAATACTAGCATTTGTCAGAAGAAAATAAGGCAATGTATTTATCAACTTTTTCAATTGTTTTTAGGTGTTTTTAGTGCTGCAATAGATGGTTGTAGATTATTTTTGTAACAACAGAAACTAAGTTAGTATATTAGACTATTATAAGGTTAGGAGTAGTTAGTAGAGAGATTAAGGTATAGGTTTTGATAGTGGTTTTTGTCAATCACTCAATAGCAAGGCTTAGATAATTGTTTTTTTAGGGAAAATGGAGTCTTTTAGGTAGCATCAAATCTTGAAGTAACAAATGATAATACAATAACTAAAGACAAGAAGGGTCAATAGTTGAAGTGTTGGTAACCCAATGCTTCAATGACCAAACCCTATGGGGGGAAATAACTACTAGGAAGTAGGTAACCATAGGCCCTAGTAGTTTTCCTCCTTATTTAGCTCAAAGATGAAGTAAATGACAGCTTACATGAAGAAAAATTGCTAGGGTGTTGTAATCACAAGGCCCTTAGCAAAAGCTTCAAGAAAATCGACTTTCTAGCAAAATCTAGAAGGTGAAAGCTATTAAGGCAAGGAAAATAACATGTGCTTATCCTCCTAGGGTTTCAAGATAGAAATTTCATAATATTAGTATAAATTCAAGATAAATGTAACTATAACCATTCAATGAAGGAGAATTGCAAAAATTTTACATACATCCACCAAGAATCATCTAGCAAATACTCTAGTTGAACACTTCCACCACGAAAATTGCCAAAATAGTCCAAAATAAGCCTCCTTCAAGACGTGCACACTAAATTTTAGTCATGTAACCCAAATTAGGGAGAAAATTTCATACCTCACACTTGTGTGAGTGAAATATGATGAAAAAATACAAGGGAAAATCCCTTATTTATACAGTTATAATGACCAGAATTAGGTCAAAAAGGCCGACATGGCCAGTTACATGTAATATCCAGTTTTTACATTAAATGACAAATCAAAACCCTAAATCAAGTAGAAAGGGTGGCTTCATGCCCTTTTTGAGTGACGTTAGGCATTTTTAGTGCAACGTTGGCCTCCAGGAGAAAAATTTTAGGCCTCCCAAGGCCTCTGGATCAAAACCACACGTGCCACTTGGCACACAACTGCCTCCAAAGTGTCCAAAACGTTGGGTGACATCAAGGGTCATAGAGGTGACATAATAGGCCTTCCAAGGACTACATCATAGTGAGAAGGGAAAGACCCCCCCTGGGTCCAAGCCTGCCAGGATGTCTCTGGTAGAACTTCTTCCTCTCTCTCTGGTGCAAACCTCTGATATGTCTCTACCCCTTGGTTGGGGTCTCAGCATCCATCTGGTGGATTTTTATCCCTATGGAGGTCTGGACTAATCATATCCCCATGTGTACCTGCCTGTTGGGTGTGGCCCTGCAATAACAACAAGTACGCCCTCCATGGGCTCATAAATCACAGGGATCATAGAAATGTCAATCACATCTAATAATCAAGTTATTTAAACATGTGCATAAAACCCCTTTTTTCAAACAAGTGCTCAAAGACGTTATGATATTCTACAAGCCACTTTTGGAGGGGACGTTAGGAGGTCCTGTTGGGATAATTTTCATTAGATGTGGGATGTTTCCAGGTGAAGAAAAATCCATGCCATGTAAGTGGATGGTATGGTGTAGGGATGTTTGAACAATGGGTGCAATGATGACAAGGGAATGTATGGCTTACATGTGGGTGCCTCTGAAGAGGGTGAGTTGCACCATGTCATGGATGCAAATGTTTCCAAGCCCATTTAATGCCTTTTATCTTTTTTATCTTATTTATTTTTCTTTCAAGAGACCAGTTATGGGACACTGCCCTTGCGTGGTGACCAGTGGTGACAATGTTACCCACAAGCATTTCATGGAGATGAGAAGGTTGGATCATGATGAGACCCCCTTTCTCTTGGCTATATTTCCACTAAGATCCACTACCATGGTGTGGTGACCAGCTAAATGGTAGTTTCATACCGCTACATTCCCATCGACCTAATAGACTGACTCGTGATGAGACCCCCTATCCTCCAACTAGGTCTTGATTTTATTATTTTATGGGTCCCTTTGTTTCTTATTGAGAATCATTTTATTTCTTTCTTAGGGATCCCCGGGAGAAGCATCTGAAGGTTTTTTTCTTTTAGATTTTATCTTTTTCCAGCTACTTTTACCCACTGGTCCTTTATCCCCTTCTTCCCACAAGATAAGGTACAACCCTTTGCTAGCTTGGAAAACCCAATGCCCAAACAAATTTATGAGAGGGAAAAATATGAAAAGTGGTAAGTATGGTGGGAAAAAACGATGACCTTTCATGAACCCACCCAGTGGCAACTCAAACCCTATGGGAACCAACTTACTAGGGAATCATTTCATTCCCACCAGGTGTGGTCAAGTGGAAAGGCATAAGGTCCAATCACACGTTAGAAGTAAAAGGAATTAAATGCACATATTCAAATGTTTTGAGAATCAGAGTGACACATACCATGATACCCAGACTCATTACCTCATGGAGAAAGACCCATTGTTGTTGAAGGACCAAGTCAATGGGATGGATGTTTTTGTTGTTGATAAGGTGGAGGCGTTGAAGAATAAAGATGGGCTCTCCAGGGCCAGGCTCAAGTCAATATGGTTCTCAATACTCCATGTCTAGGACCTGTGGGCCTCAAGACATAATCTCCTTAGTTATCCCTAGGCTAGGGTATAACATCTGGCTCTAACATGGGGACATGTTCTCACCATAGAGCACATGAGAACCTCAACATCTCTGGCATGACCTGTGACCTACTTGATCTCAACAAACATTCATTATTAATCATTTGGGGTGGTGATATCACCCTTGGCTCATATATGGTACATAAAATGAAAATAAACAAGCATATATACAAATGGAAATACAACTACACTAGCATGAAATGCATATAGTATATACAATGAATGAAAATGCCTACCTACTTAACTCCACTTACCTGTTGGTTAAATTCTAGGTGAAGTCAAATAGCCAATGAAACCATCCTAGAAATGCCTCATAATACCTTCCTCTTTGCTTCATCATAAACCAAAACAATGATAAGTTAAGTTCAAAAACAACATGATTCAGAACACGTATCACATCATCATAAATCATAGATTCTAGCTCATGGAAGCGGGAGGGAGGGACAAAATCATGTCAAGTCATATTCTCAGTAAAGTGCTCAATCCATCTCAAAAAGGGATCCTGAAAAGTCAAAGGTTCAAAATATTGACTCAAAGAGTCTGAAGGTTGGCTACCTTGGATATCTTCACAATCAAAGGCCTAGGAAGGGACTAGAAATAACCTAAAGGATGACTGACGATTTCTTAAGGGGAAGTTGGAAGACTGTGATAATAAGATTCTTCTTAAGGTAGTCAACCTTCCCCTAAAATCTAAAAGGAGGCTTTGTCCTACATAAGACCTGGGATATGTAGTATACCTAGGGAGTTAATATGGGGTACCTAGGGAGGTACCCAATGGGAATGTGTTTATGTATTATTAGTGGAAGTCATTTAATATATGAGAATGTGGTCATTCAATGTAGGGTGGACTAGGTCCACTATATTAATAAATGCCAACTATGGTAGTTGGATGTAATAAATGTGAGAAGGATCTCTAGAAGGTTCCTAGGAGATAGAGAGAGATATATAAAGAAGTGTAAGCAATGTAATGAAGGATAGTGGAGAATATTGTCATTGTGACAAGAAAGTGTCGCTTGAGGAGTGCATTCCTTCCTTAAGGAATAATATATGGTGTTATCCTACCTCAAGGGTTTTCTCTATATTCTTGTGCTCATGTTATGGTGAATGGTTTATGGTTTATTATTGGTCTTATTGAAGTATATTTGCAGATCTGGTATAGGTACTTAACAATTGGTATCAGAGCACTTTCCTTGGACAAAGAAGGGAATATTTTTTTTCTCTTTTTGTGGAATTTTTCTAGGGAAGAAAAAGAGGGCGTTGCACTTTAGGTTCATATCAGAAGAATTACGAGATGAATTTGGAAAAAAAAATTGGGGATTTGAATTACTATCGGCAAAATACCCAATTTCAAAAAAAAAAAAAAAGCCGAAACGGAGTCCGAGAAGTAAAGTTATGAGCATTTTAAATTCAACAGTTTTTCAGGGTTTTTCCAGAAAAAGATGTTATTTTCTCCAGTAATTTATTTTTAAACCCTAGTTTTTGTTGAATATTCTTTCCAAGAAAAATGTATTTTACAGGAAAATATGATGGTCCTAGTATTTAAGACTTCTTAAAGTCCCACAAGTCATAATGGAAAGGGCAGTGGAAATCTTTTGTAGACTAGGGTTTTAAAGGTGATGCTCTCATATGGTGGAAATCATTTCACCATTCTCGTGGATGTCACTTTCTGAGGAAGCACTTGAAAAATTACTTTTAGACAAGTGGTCTCATACAAAGAGTAAGGATAAATACATCACCAAGAGTTTCTTTTCATGTGGAAAAGATGTATTACAAGTTCATGGTTGTATTCATAAAGAAAATGTCATTGTTTCTATTAACCCTAGTTGCAAACAAAATTTATCAATATTCAGTTGGTTAATAGATTGCAAGTTCCGACAAAGAATATTCAAATCACACAGGTTGCAGGTGAAAATTTTAAACTTTTTAAAAATTTGAATCTCAGTATGGATAAATATGTGTTTCATTTGGATTTTGAGGCTCTAGATATGGGTAATGAAGACATTGTTTTGGGATATCCTTGGATAGAATCAGTGGGTACCATTAATATTAATGTGAAAAAGAAGTTTCTAAATATTTGGTACAAGAAAAATAAAATTACATTGCATGATGTGTCTCTTAGTAAGAAATATGGGCCCATGGAAGCTAGCAAATAAGTTATTGTTGAGTCTGAATTTGAATCAGAGGCAGAGTCTACAGAAGGAGATGAAGAAAAAATACAAGAAGGAAATAATCAAGAAGCTGAGATTAGTGACTCAAAGGCACAAAGTGTTGCAGATTTGAAGAAAAAAGAACATATAGCTACATTTGTTGTATATATCCATCCACATCATATAGAGACATAACAGTCATCAAGGCAAGGGCATGTGCATCAACACATTTATGCACCAGCAGGGCACCAAACAGAAAACCAATCCAGAGGTACATGGAGGCCTACCAACACTACAGGAAGACATTAGGCTAGAGAACCAATCACATGGAAACATCGGCACAATGTAGAGAAAGATCAGGGTGGAAAGGCAACAATTGGACATCATGTTCATCTTCCATTAGGATGGATGGTCGTACTTGGTACCAGTTGGATACATTGCTTAGCTAATCATATTGTATGGTTTCTTCTCATGTTTCGAGGATGAAACATGTGAAGGGGGATGGAATGTAGTATACCTAGGGAGGTAATATGGGGTACCTAGGGAGGTAACCAATGGAAATGTGGTTATGTATTATTAGTGGAAGTCATTTAATATATGAGAATGTGGTCATTCAATGTAAGGTGGACTAGGTCCACTCTATTAATAAATGCCCACTATGGTATTTGGATGCAATAAATGTGAGAAGGCTTTCTAGAAGGTTTCTAGGAGATAGAGAGAGCTATATAAAGAAGTGTAAGCAATGTAATGAAGCATAGTGGATAAAATTGTCATTGTGGCAAGAAAGTGTTGCTTGAGGAGTGCATTCCTTCCTTAAGGAATAATATATGGTGTTACCCTACCTCAATTGTTTTCTCTATATTCTTCTATTCATGTTATGGTGAATGGTTTATGGTTTATTCTTGGTCTTATTGAAGTATATTTGCAGATCTGGTATAGGTACTTAACAGGATAAGGGACATGTTTCCAAACCATACCCTCAGTGACAAAGCAAGGTAAAGTAATCAAAGGGAGGTAGAAAATATTATCACAGGTGTCCTTCTTTAGGCAAGCAACTTCCTCACTCTCATCAGGATATGAGAACAACGATGGTTGAAAATTTTCTTCATAGAATTAATCCAAATTCTCAGAGGAGTACTCATCAAAATCCTCAAGTTATGACCAAAAATAATTAGGAGAATATAGGACTAAGTCATCCCTGGGTGTTTGGAAAGTATCTGTAATTCTATCATCTCCTTATTTCCAATTGTCAAAAGTAGTAACCTCATATGATAGTTGCAAAGGCAACTTCTGGAAATGACATTCAGTTTCGTAAATGGGATCCTTATTAGAACCAATCACATCCCACTTACGCCTTCCAACATGTATGAACTCATAAATATTATAAACAATGTCACTATCTTTTTCATAACATGAAGGATTTAAAGAATCCAAGGGCTCATCTAGCACTTCTTCACTTTCTAAATCATAAAATAAAGAATCATCAAAATTTTGGAAAGGAAGGTAACTCACTGTATTTATTTTTTCTTGTGTAGGAGATTCATTTCCTTGGATGACTTCATCAAAATGAAGAGGGTCCAGAACACCATCCCCAAGACTCTTCTCTTTGTCTTCATCCAAAAATGGGGCTATCTCTTCCAAGGGTTTCTTTACTTCTTCACCTTCTGAATCATCAAACAAGGTGTCATCAAAAAACTAGAAAGAAAAATGTCTCACCTCATTATCTTCATCTTGTGCAGGAGAGATAGGATCTTGGAGAGATTCATCGGATGGAGGATTGGTTATCAGTGCTTCATCATCATAATTCACTTATCTAGTTAAATATTCACTGCATTCTATTGAATCATGGGAGAAATATCGCTCCTATTCAAGGGGTTGACAACTTTCTTCATAAATTTCTCCTTCTATATCATAGGGTTCTTGGTGTTGAGTAAGCTACACATCCCTGAGATCTCCCACAATCTTAGTGGTGAATCCTTCATCCTCTAGGGATACTACGAGATTCTCAAGGGCACCTTTATATGCCAGGAATCGTGGTTTGACAAATTCAATAAACCTATGGATGAGGTCTATGAAAGATGATATACCCCTATCTCCGCAACAACCCTTAAAAAAATCGTGCAAAAAATATGGCAGATAAAGTATGAACAATTTTACCAGAACATCCTCCCTTTCCCATTCTATCTCGCTTATATACTTCAAGAACTCTACAATGTGATTAATTGGGAGGCCTCCGAATCTTGGAGAGTTTTTCAACCATTTTGAATCAAAATAATGCTAGTATCCTTGAAAAATTTTGAAATCAATAGTCAGACACACTTGTTCCCAGGGCGCCATAATTCCATATCTTGGAAAAATCACAAAGTTGAGATTAAGGTGGCACCTTGGAGAAGGTTAGTGGAGTCACCAAAAAAATTTCTTGAAACTATCAAAGGGATGAGAGGATCACCCTCAGTGGAGTCTCCAGGTAAGCTTTGAAAAGTAAAGGCTTTTGAGGAAAGGCTTAGCGAAAAGTGTCTTCTTTGAGGAGAATTTACTTGGTGTTCCTCGACAATGGCGCCAAAATGTTATCGTGCAATTTGTACTAAATCCAAAGAATAAGGTTTAGGAAAGGCAAATTGGTGTAATGGAATTTATCCTATCATTGTCACCTCAATAGGGTGCCTCTTTCTATTTAGGGTTGATGACCCAGGGGAGACACCCCCGGTGACCTGGGGGTTTGAGAAGGAAAAGGTTAAGGTGTATATGAAAATGTCCCCTCTCACAAGTCACACTAATCAGAAATTCTTGTGGTTTTAACCAATGAAGTAGTGAAGTATTAAGATGTACCTTCCCAGAACAAAGCAACAAGAAAATATATCTTTCGTAAGTACAACTTGTTGTTAACACTTCATAAAACCACTAACTTTATAAATAAAATAAATGGTTGATATATGGTGAAGAAAACAAAAATTTGTAGCAACAATGTTTTTAAGACAATAGATTCACAATAAGTGCCCTAAAATGGCTTCAAAATGACCAAGAATAATTACTAATTAATACCAAAATACTAGCATTTGTCAGGAGAAAATAAGGCAACGTATTTATCAACTTTTTCAATTGCTTTTAGGTGCTTTTAGCGCTGCAATAGATTGTTGTAGCTTATTTTTGTAACAACAGAAACTAAGTTAGTATATTAGACTATTATAAGGTTAGGATTAGTTAGTAGAGAGCTTAAGGTATAGGTTTTGATAGTGGTTTTTGTCAATCATTCAATAGCAAGGCTTAGATCAATGATTTTTTAGGGAAAATGGAATCTTTTAGGTAGAAAAAAATATTGAAGGAACAAATGATAATAAGAAAACTAAAGACAAGAGGGGTCAATAGTTGAATTGTTGGTAAGCCAAGGCTTCAATTACCAAACCCTAGTGGGGGAATAACTACTAGGAAGTAGGTAAACCTAGGCCCTAGTAGTTTTCCTCCTTCTTTAGCTCAAATATGAAGTAAATGATGACTTGGATGAAGCAAAATGTGTTAGGGTGTTGCAATGGAAAGGCCCTTAGCAAAAGCTTCAAGAAAATCAGCTTTCTAGCAAAATCTAGTAGGTGAAAGCTATTAAGGAAAGGAAAATAACATGTGCTTAGCCTCCTAGGGTTTTAAGCTAGAAATTTCATAATATTATAGTATAAATGCAAGATAAATGTAACTATAACCATTCAATGAAGAATAATTGCAGAAATTTTACTTACATCCACTAAGAATCATCTAGCAAATTGATCTGGATTTTATGAGCAGAATGAAATGACTACATATTATTAACAGGTTTTTAACACAAAATAACAAAGTTACAGTAAAACTGGTTTTCTATTCAATAAGGAAATAAGTTGAAACTGTAAAATGCGGCAGAAACAAGCTTGTTAGAATGGTGGCATCTTATCTCTGAGAAGAGATGTGATGGTTGCGCTCATTCGCAAGAAGATCATTACAATGAGGCTCTGAAGGCCCTTTTACAATAAACGGGAATGCCAAAAACCCTAGAAATCCAAAAACCTAACCCTAGGAGATGAAGCACCAAAAGTCATGTGGACCCCGTTTGGGGAAGTTAGTTCATCAACTTCCCAGGGTCGTAACTTTTGCATACGATCTCTATTTTAGGCGTATGATAGCCCGTTGGAAAGGTATCATCAAGGAAATTCATTTTGGGGGATAAATCATGCCTTTGGCTATCATTGAGAAGCTATATCCTGAAAAAACCTTCATTTAGGCCCTCAAAATGGCCCTGGAAGTTAAAACTGCTAAAAATAGTAAATTGCCAAAATTGTCAAAAAATTGCTAAAAATAGTAAATTTCCAAAATTGTCAAGTGCCCTTGATCTATGTGTCCACGATCTAATCGTTGGATGCCTATTGTATGTAGTTAGGGTTGAGCTTTGTTAGTTTCAACTGCTCTGCTACATTTGAGGTGTCCAATAATGGTGGGAAATAAGGGCAAAGGAGATCCACGTTGAACACTAGGTGCAGGCCAAGGAAAGGAGGAATGTTGAGCTAAAAATCATTATCCCCCGTGGCCTTGGTGATGGTG
Source organism: Picea engelmannii (assembly GCA_009831015.1). NCBI lineage: Eukaryota > Viridiplantae > Streptophyta > Pinopsida > Pinales > Pinaceae > Picea > Picea engelmannii. Next base: position 114,825 of record ML808981.1, on the reverse strand, counting down.
TACGGCCATAACGGAGTGGGGGAAGCTTTCGATGGGGTCTTTTAAGGCATTCTTTCTGCAAGTGCAACCAAACTTTGTCGCCCACCTGAAACTTATGTGGCACCCGATGTTGATCATGGCATTGCTTGTACTTGTCATTGGACTTTTGTAGGATATCCCAAACATATTGTCGGATGTGTTGGATCCGCTCAATGAACTAGGTGTGTTTGTCAGCTTTAGTTGGAGCAGGAGATGATTCGATCGAGGTGACCGCAAGGGGAAGTGCAACATCTATGGAACCCAATGGTTGGAATCCCAGCCCCACCTGAAAGGGGTTGTGGCCGGTTGAGCTATGTAGGGCTCGGTTGTAGCTATGTTCGACATATGGAAGGCTCTCATCCCATGTGCGAGGGTGATTTTAATTATAGATGCGAAGTATATGCACAATCATTCGATTGATGACCTTAGTTTGGCCATCTGTTTAGGGGTGGAAGGTTGTGGATTTGGTGAGCTTGGTGTCCAGCAGTGACTAGAGGCTCGACCAGAATGTACTGAGAAATAAACTATCCCGATCTGAGACAATGGTTTGTGGGATTCCAAAATGTACCCAGAATCATTCAAAGAAGAGCTTGGTAGTGGCCTCTACTATGATTTTCTTCTTACAGGCAACAAGAATCACCATCTTAGAAAAGTGATCAACAACCACAAAAACACAGTCATTTCTCTGCTTGGTGGATGGGAGGCCCGACATGTAGTCCATTGAGATGGATTCCCATGGCCTGTCAGGAGTAGGAAGAGGGGTCTACAGGCCCTGTTTCTTAGTGGTCATTTTGGCAATATCTCAGGCAGTGCAGAACCTGATATACTTGCTGAGCTCCTGTCGAAGTTTCAGCCAGTAGAAATGTTTATGTAGCATTGCCATTGTCTTTTCAACTCCAAAGTGTCCTGCCACCCAAATGTAGTGGGATTCCCATATCATCTTCGCTTGCTTGCTTGATGGAACACATATATGGCCTAGACAACACAACAACCCATCCTAAGATGGAAATTTTCTACAATTGCATTTGCACCCAACATTTGGTAGGTTTTGGCGAAGTCTAGGTCTATCTCATAGAGTTGGGGCCATCCAGAGGTCTCATGGTCGTAGGAATCTAGCACTGTGGTGAGTTTCGTGACTGGCAGTCTGCTGAGGTAATCAACAATGCGATTGGTGCTTCCTTTTTTATATTTGATGTTGAGTTGGAATTGTTTCAATATGTGGACCACTTTTAATGGCGATCATTCTGCAATTTTCCTTGTGTCTACATGAACTGCAGTGGCTTATGATCAGTTTGGATGACTGTCTCCTTCCCAAGAATGTGATGTCTCCACTGGCGGCAGGCTTGCAAAATGGATTACATTTCTTTATCATAAGTAGAGTACTTACAGAAAGCATCTGATAGTGTCTCACTATCATAGGCCGCGATGTGGTTGTGTTGAGTGAGAACGGTGCCCACCGCATAGTCTGAAGCATCTGTCTCGATCTCAAAGGGTTGTTGCAGGTCTTGTAGTGAAAGTATTAGGGTTGAGCACAAGATCTAATTCAAATCGTCGAACGCTTGTTGTTGGGACCGGCCCCATGCAAATTTCGCCTTACCACCACCCGTCATTATGTGGCTAAGGGCCCATGCAATATGGGAGAATCCCAACACAAACCTGCAGTAGAAATTGGCAAGGCCCAAGAAGCTCTGAAGCTCAGTGAGTGTGGTTGGGGCTGGCTAGTCACGGATGACTTGGATCTTGACTGGATCCACATGTACATCATGGTGATCAATTATGTAGCCCACATAATGGACCTTGTCCATGCCGAAGGAGCATTTTTCCAAGTTGGCATATAGCTTGTGCTACCGCAGGGCATGCAAAACCTATTGAACATGTTGCAAGTGTTCGGCCCAAGTCTTGCTATAAATGAGAATGTCATCTAGATACACCACTACAAAAGTATTGGTGAATGGTCGCAGGATATCGTCCATCATCCTCATGAAAGTGGTTGGAGAATTTTTCAAACCAAAGGGCATGACCAACCATTCAAAAAGGCCTTCCTTTGACTTGAAGGTGGTTTTCCATATATATGTCTATTCCATCAAGACCTGGTGGTAACCGGAATTCAGATCAATCTTACTGAGGTATTTGGCCCACGTGAGTTGATCAAGGAGGTCCTTGATTCAGGGAATCGGGTACCTCTTTCTTACTATGATTTTATTTAGAGCCCAGTAATCAATTCAGAGTCACCAGGTTCCATCTTTCTAATGTACCAGCACAATTGGGCTACCGCAAGGTGGTGAGATGGGATGGATGTGCCCCTTGTGGAGCAGTTCTTGCATTTGTCGCTTGATCTCCTCATTCTCTAACAAAGAGCGGCAATAGACTGGCCCATTGGGCAATGATGCATCGGGGGTCAGATTGATGGGGTGCTTGACCTGACAGTGCAAAGGTACCCCGGTAGGTGAGGAGAATATATCTGAGTATTCTTCCACGACCTTATCTACTTGCTTCTACTATGTGGAGAGGTCAGTTGCAGAGACCCTGGTTGTGGTTGTGATCTTTCACTTATTCTGAGAGTGAATCACAAAGAAGAAAAAATTCCCCATCTGAGAGATGGCCTTCCTGCATTGCTTAGCAGAGATCAATGAAATAACACTAGGTGGGACTACCTCGTGTATCCTATACAATTTCCTGTTCAAAGTAATAATAACACTACGAGGCCTAGACTCATATAAATCATGATGTTTCCATAAATAAGGTTGGCCCAAAAGGACATCACAAAATTCGAGAGGACCAACATCACACAATACCTCATCTTTCAAGGGCTTGATGTCGTATGATAGTCAGCACTGTTGGCTGATGCGGACATCGCTTCCTTGGCGGAGTCATCTAATGGTGTAGGGTTGTGGGTGCGGTGTTGTTGACAAGGCCATCCACTTGACGACCTCTGCTGAGATGAGGTTCTTCTAGCTACCTCTATCCACGAAGAAGTGTAGTTGGATGCCTTTTACCCACATCTGTGAATGGAAGAGACGTTCTCCTTCTTCTGGCTTGTCTGGTTCACGAGGTTGGAACTTGGCGGTAGCAACGGTGGCATTGGGTTCTGCATCAATGATCTGTCTTCCCCTTTCTGGTTCTAGCTCAGAGTCTGAACCTGCATCTAATTCAGAGTCTTTCACTTCGGCCACTAGCGACTGCTTTGAGCAGCAGTCAGCAATGTTATGCCAAGGGCTCTTATGGAAGTCGCACCACTTCTCGGTATCTTTCTTTGTCTTTATGGTGTCCTTCTTTACTTGCGGCTTGGACTAGTTATCCTGATACTATCCATCTTCTCTCTATCCTTTGTTTTGTGGGTTGGGGCCGCCCTTTCCTGGATTTTGTTGTGCGGGGTTCCCAGGCCCAAATTGCTTCATCTTTGGTTTGAGCTTCTGCTTGATTTTAATGACATATCGGTAGGCCACGCCCAAGGATGAGATGTCCAAAAATTCCATTTCGGTATATATGTATTTATGCAGAGCGTCGCGATACTTGAGCACTAGATTTCACTCTAAATCTTTGATACCCAGCTTGGTGCACAAGGTATGAAAGATATTCGTGAAATCTGGCACTACTTGGTCTCTTTCTTGCCACAGTGTAGTCCATTTGGTATACAAGTCGTCATAACTTACAACATGGTAGTATTGTTCCTTAAAAGAATCCCTGAAGGAATCCCAGGTGCCCATGATTTTAAATAATGAGGGTTCCTTTGTTTCCTTTTGTTCACAGAAAGTTTCCCACCAATATTTGACATGGGGAACGGCTTTGAGGAGCGCAAAAGTAATCTTTTCTCTATTCGAAAAGTTATGGATGGAAAAATACCCTTATAGTAGATTCAAACACTTGTCTACAGCATCTGTGTTTATCTGACCTTCAAATATAGGAATATCGAAGTTTATTTGTACCTTGAAGGGGGTGGTGCCTCCACTCGAAGAAGATGCATCCCCTGTTGGTAGTCGTCAAAGGATTTGCACGAAACTATCCATCATCTCGTTCCTTTGTTGCATGAGGGCTTCCTCAATAAACAGTTTGAAAGGATCTCATGTCCCATCATATTTATTTTCTCCTGTCATGAGAGGTCGCTTGGGTGTGTGAGAGATTTTGTCCTCAACAGAAATAAGCTCGAGACCCAACTCTTTGTACTCCGACCTTGTTGGGGACATGCATTAAGACGACAAGGTGAAGACCGCTCTGATACCACTGATCTGGATTTTATGAGAAGAACAAAATGACTACAGATTATTAATAGGTTCTTAACACAAAATAACAGAGTTACAGTGAAACGGGTTTTCTATTCAATAAGGAAATAAGTTGAAACTGTAAAATGCAGCGGAAACAAGCTTGTTGGAATGGTGGCGGCTTATCTCTGAGAAGAGATGTGACGGCTACGCTCATTCACAAGAAGATCATTACAATAAGGCTGTGAAAGCCTTTTAACAATAAACAGGAATGCAAAAATCCCTACACATCCAAAAACCTAACCCTAGGAAATGAAGCGCCAAAAGTCATGTGGGCCCCGCTTGGGTAAGTTAGTACATCAACTTCCCAGGGTCGTAACTTTTGCATACGATCTTTTTTTTAGGCGTATGATATCCCGTTGGAAAGGTATCATCGAGGAGATTCATTTTGGGGGCTCAATCATGCCTTTACCCATCATTGAGAATCTCTATCCCGAAAAACCTTCATTTAGGCCCTCAAAATGGCCCCGGAAGTTAAAACTGCTAAAAATAGTAAATTGCCAAAATTGTCAGAAAATTGTTTTGAGCCAGTTGGAAAAGGTGGGTGGCCACCGATATCCACCTAGATCAAAAATACTCTAATTGAACACTTCCACTAACAAAATTTCCAAAATAGTCCAAAATAAGCCTCCTTCAAGAAGTGTGCACTAAATTTCAGTCATGTAACCCCAATTAGGGTGCAAATTTCAGACCTCACACTTTTTTTCCTGAAGAAAATTATCTCCAACTTATATAAATATAAGATGATTTACAAAAACTCTTTCTGTCCAAAAACAAAACAGATGTAGAGTAGCCATTGACTAATTGAAAAAACAGAAATCTTCTGCTCACTAAGGAGCTGGTCTCTCGAAAGAAAAAACACTAAATTAACTGAAATGCTGAGGGAAATGATGTTGGGAGGAACAATGAATAAACATCAATTTTCAGACCATCTAAATTCTTACCAAGCCATTCACAATACTCAGTTTTCAAAGATATTTAGATGGGTATGCGGGCTTTCTTTCCCATTTTTCCAGTGATAGATTGATAGCCTACCTTTTGGCTCCTTTAAAGCCCGCTTTGACAAGGCGTCCGCCTCTTTATTATGCTCCCGGTATATATGCTGAAAATTAAGATCCTTAAAATGAAGAGAAAGTTTTTTAATTTTTGATTTCCAGCCATCTAAATTCACCACTTGCAAATTGCTCTTGTTGTTCATCCAATCAATAATGACTTTCAAGTCCCCCAAGATTTGGATTTTGTCGATTGCCCAAAGAGAAGCCAAATTTAGGGTCGCCCACAAGCCTAGTAGCTCTGCCTTGGTATTTGTGCCCACACCGCAATTAAGGTACCATTTTGTGACTCTCGAAGCATGAGATTTGAAGATCCCACCTGTTGAACAACAATTTCCTGTTGGTAAGGTTGCCCCGTCGAAACAGGCCAGTGTTAAACCATCTAAGAGAGTAATTTTTCAAACTCTGTTTGGAATGGGATTTACTGTACGAGGCTGCCAAGTAAAAGAGACGGAAATCCTATAAACCACGGCGCAAGAAGATGGATTGCAGTCCTCAAATATCACCCGATTCCTCTCCAGCCATATATTCCAACATGTATAGACTGCCAAGCTTACCGGAGATGAGATATCACTAGACCACTTCATTAAGCAATCGGACACTGAGCATCCATCCCAAAGGCTTTTTAGATGGAAAATTTTTGATAAACGATGCCAAACTGCTTTTGTAAATGAGAAATTTATTAACAAGTGATTGGCATTTTCCTCATCGCTATTGCACAGCCTGCACACCCCCGGTCCAACCCGACCTCTTCTTTGGAGCACATTCCAGGTAAGTATTTTTTCATATGCATCCAGCCACAGGAACAATTTTAGTTTTAAAGGAAGAGGCCATTTCCATGGTTTTGGAGCCCAACATTTATCACTATGAAAATCCAAAGGTTTTACGAGAGCAGAATAAATATTCTTAACCAAAATAAC
>ML808981.1:69527-83702 GCA_009831015.1 Picea engelmannii | reverse complement strand
CCGTTAAAAGCAGATCAGTCGGGGGGGGTCCAAAAAATGCCTTGGGCCGTCAATCTGCACGCTTTCCTTTGGACTGAAGATCTGTGCGTGCTCTTTAACACACATTCCGGATGCCCCCCCCCCCTCCATTAAAGGCAGAACAGACGGGGGGGTCCGAAATCCAATACAAACCGTAGATCTAAGCGCCAAAACGTGGGCCGCCCAGATGCGCACATGCATTATCAGCGATTCCGGACCCCCCCCCCTGTTAAAGGTAGAACGGTCAGGGGGGTCCGGAAATATTTGTCCATAGTAGATCTAGGTGCGATCATCTGGATCGTTGATACATGAGTGGTGCATAAATTGTGGGCGCAAAAGAATATGCGCCCTGAAAAACCTAGGATAAGAGCATCTCATGGGTTTTTCCCAAGCTTTTACATCTTCACATCACCAAAGGGTTAGACAAACAACTTTTTGAGCATCCAAAACATGGTCCAACATTGATCATGGAGATGGTTTTATTTAAAACAAGCAAACTACCCTAAGTTCTAACCTAACTTCCTATGACAATTAGCCCAGATTAAACTATTGGGCTAAGAACTTACTCTACCCTGGGGCTATCTGACCAAGATTAGACATTCCGGCCTGATTTATTCACTAACTAACCTATATCACTTGGCTAAGATTAAACAGTTTAGCCAAGCTTATTCACTATTCCTATCAACATCAATTTAAAAGAACTTGGCCATGCTTGAAAGGTATGGACCAAGTTATTGTTATTGCATGGGGATCTTATTGAAATTATTTTATGCCCTCTTTTCTTTTTCTTTTTCTTTCTTTTTGTTTTCTTTTTATTTCTTTTCTTTTTTCTTTTTCTTTCTTTTCTTTTTTCTAATTATTTGCAGAATGAAAAATCATTTGACAAACAAAAAACACTAGAGAGATAGCATTCGAGTCACCAATTGATCCTATAAATTATAGGGTGATAACAGCGGCTCCACCTGGGGATGGTACTCTCCTTGTGAAGTGCCAAGAATCCTGATTCCTGATGTTCTAAAACTTCCTCCCTAATCGCCTTTGTTGCTTGATTGGTTTTATTTTAGAAAAATGGAAAAAACAGTGGTCAATCGGCTTAGGGCCTTCTCTTCGGGCTTCAAACAAATGACCAAAGTTATTCACTCAGAAACTCACAAGAAAAATAAAAATGGTTTGTACAATGGAAAGTGTGACTTCAGGTCTCTACTAAGTCAGTGAATAATGTTTCATCATTCTGCCATTTATAGGTCCTCCTGGCAGATCCGTCCCATCACTATTGTTTAGCAAGAAAGCGTTATTTCCTCTGAATGCTTGAATCATGTATCGTCCCTTCCAAAGACTATCGAATTTTTCATGCTTTCCCTTGTCTTCATTTCTAGAATCCCATCTCAGCACCAAATCTCCTAGCTTGAAATCATCTTCCTTGGTTCTTTTGTCAAAAATCTTCTTAATGCTTTCTTGGACTACCTGGGTCTTGTTGTATACTTCTTCCCTGGACTGCTGCAAATGGATCATCTGGTTGATCCTTATTTGGGAGTCATTTGGCTCGGCTTGCATGTCTTGTAGCAATTTCATGATAGGGACTCCTAAGGAAGTGGAAAAAACTGCTTCTGTGCCATAGACTAGCTGATATGGTGACATACTGATTGACCTCTTGGTGGTCAGTCTGTTGACCCATAGTGCGAAAACCAACTTGTTATGCCACGACTTCTTTTTTTCCTGCAAAGTTTTCTTGATAATGTTTACAAGGGTTTTATTTGATGATTATGCCAACCCATTTCCCTAAGGGTAGTAAGTTGTGGAGTGACCCAAACCAATATGATACCAGTTGCAGAATTCTATGAGTTTCTTAGATCGAAAAGTAGTTGCATTGTCATTTATAATTTTTCTAGGACATACAAAGCAAGACAAGATATTATTTTCAAGAAACTTAATAATGACAGAATCAGTGGCTTGCCTGCTTGGTACTGCTTCGATCCATTTTGTAAAATAATCTGTGGCAGTAAGAATCCACCTGTGCTATCCCGAAGAAGGAGGATGTATTTTCCCGATGAAGTCTAATCCCCATTGTTGGAAAGGGGCCTCAACGGAGATTGGTTTCAGGGGTAGGGGAAGAAGTTTCCTTTTGCCTTCGAACAGCTGACATTGATGACATGAAGTCACTTTATGATGCACATCAGTGAACAGAGTTGGCCAATAGAATCCAGCTCTGAGGATTTTGTTGGCTGCGGCCTTCCAGTTCAGATGACCACCACAGTCTCCTGCATGAAACTCCTACAGTACTTTGTCAGCTTCATCCTTCAATAGACAATTTAACAAAATACCTCCAGGATCTTTCCAATACAGATTGCCTTCTAGGATACAAAATTTTAATGCTTTCAATTTCAAAAACCTGGCTTTAGTCTTGGTCAGACCAGGGGGAGCTTGTAAATTATGAAAAACAAATATCAAGTCTGCGTACCATGGAGAGTTGAGAAATACCTCTCTCACTCTTGGAGTCGCCTGCTCACCTTGTTCATCTACTGCAGCTAAGAAATTAATGTCAAGAGCATGGAAATTTGATTCAGCCATTAACTTTTCTAGACCTTGTCCTTTAATCAGGTTAGTAGGCGTATTCTCTATGTCATACTCTAGTATGATAGCAATCCATTTTCCTCTTCGGCCATCTGGATTGTCTTGGGTTAAAATGTCTTTTACTACCGCATTCAGAACATATGCAATGGTGTGGGAATGGAGAATGTATACTTCGAAATATTTTATGGCTTTCACCAAGGCAAAAGCTTGTTTCTCCATTATTTTATAATTCAAAGCAGCATCTCTTAAAGATTTACTGAAAAAGGCTATGGGTTGTTCATACCCTTCACTATTTTTCTATAGTAATATTGGTGCAATGGTATGTTCAGAGGCGAAAGAAAAAAGATAGAAATCTTTGGTGAAGTCAGGATTGATCAAGACTGGGGCCTGCGTGAGTGCACGTTTGACTTGTTCAAAAGACTTCCTGGACTCAGTGTCCCATTTTATTTTTGTGTCCTTTTTTAACATGTTTGTGATGTTTCTAAGAAGTTCATCCAGGTTGGGTATGAATCTTCGCAGAAAGTTTATTTTTCCAATAAAAGACTGTAACTCTTTGATGTTTCTTGGGTGTTCTAATTTCTGAAAGGCCTCGATTCTGCTGGGGTCTATTTTAATTCCATCCTTAGAGATTATGTGCCTTAGCAGATTACCTTCCTCTAATCCGAAAAGGCTCTTCTTAGGATTTAAAGAAATCCCAAATTTCCTGCATTTCTCAAAAACTCGTCTGAGATGTTGTAAGTGCTCATCGTCAGATTGGGAAAACACAGTTACATCGTCCATATAGATGACAATAAATTTGTTGAGTTCTTCCACAAAATCGATGTCCATTGCTCTCTAGAAAGTGGCCCCGGCATTCATAAACCCGAAAGGCATTTTCACATACATGAAAGTACCCCATGGTGTTGTGAAAGCGGTTTTGTCTTGGTCATATGGGTGAACGAGAACCTGATTATAACCCGAGAACCCATCCAGTAAAGAGACTCGACTGGATCCGACTACCCTTTGTAATATGTGGTCCATTTTTGGCAATGGGTAATTGTCCTTCAGAGAGACCTTATTTAGATTTCAAAAATCGATGCAAAGCCTGATTTCTCCAGATTTCTTTCGTGTTGGGACAAAATTTGAAACCCATTTGGAAAACCGTAATGGGACTATGATTTTAGCATCGTACATTTTTTTGATTTATTTTTCTATTAGGGGAAGTAGCTTGGAATTGATTCTCCTAAGTTTCTGCCTGAAAGGTTTTTGGTCTTCTTTTATTGGAATCCTATGTTGTATGATGCTAGTGTCATAAGCTTTCAAGTCCTCGTAACCCCAGGCAAATACGTCTGAATATTCCTTGAAAAGCTCAATGTATTTGAGTTTCTACTCAGGGGGTAATGATTTGGAAAGCTTTACCATCCTTGGTTTCTCTTCTGTCCCTATTGTTAGGGTCCTATAATTATAGGCGAGTCGATTCTTCGACTGCTGATTTGGCATTTTCCCTCGAGATGATGAAGTTTGGCTCAGGTGATTCTGTTTCCTCCCTCCATTCTTGTCGCTCAATTCCCCATCACCCTGCTGCATCCTTCATACACATTGTGCCCTTTTCCCCCTTGTCTTTTGTCAGCCTCCATTAACCCCGCCACCTTCACCTGTCCATAAGCAAACAGACTTAGGATAAACAAGAAAGAAATAAAGTTAGTATAGGTTAAAATTGATTAATAAACACCTATTTTAATAATTGATTAATTATTAATTAAGATTAATAAATTTAGATTAGTAATTAGTTAGAAATTAAGTTAGTCTTAAATTAAATAAAATAAATTAATTAAATAAACAAAACATAAAAAATTAAAAAATAAATAAAATGTATATAATAAACAAAACATATATAATAAAACAAAATATTAAAAATAATTAAAAAATTAAAACAAAACAAATCTTAATTTACCCTAAGTCTAAACCTACACTACCCCACTCACTACCCACGTACACCCCCCTCACGTCACTCCCCACCATCCCCACCTCACTCTCCACTCCCCAACTCCCCCTACGTCACTCCCCACTAACCACCCATAACTCCCRCCCACCTAAAMTCCCACRCATTTTCATTTACCCCTACCCTCCATCACATACCATAAAATTAATCTACGCACCAYGTTCAATTYCGGACCCCCCCRTGAGTTCGAAATTTAACGARGGGGGGKGGGGGTCCGRAATTTAAATTAAAACTCATACAAATCTAAACGGCCCAGTTTTGTGCACYGAGATCCACRRCCCAGGTTCAATTCCGKACCCCCCCCGGGCAGTCTKCATTTAACGAGGGGAGGGGGGTCCGGAATTCCGTCTCCCGCCAAAAACCTCTTTTGCATGTTTTTACCATCTTTTGCCAGTTTTACCATGCCTTCTTCCGAGGGAGATTCTGAGCAAACAGAGACGAATTTTCAAAATCCGAGAGAGGTTTTTTCTCAGCATGGGCTGAGGAACAAAAACCTCTTTCAGTTTTCTCCCAGGTGTCATCATTGAAGACAGAATCACATCTGATCGGACCCCTGTTTTGGAGAAAAACAGTCCAATTTTTATGGCAGAAAACTCCGAATTTTCTGGGAGTGGTGGCTATTTTTGGCCGAGGCGGTTGAACCGAATCTCAGAACTTGAGGAGAAGATCTATATTATTTATTGGGATGATTTTAATGTAAAAGGGTTGGATCTTCACGCCCTGGGGCTATCAAGCGGTAACATTTTTGAATAGATCTGCCATGAATGAAAGAGGCACTTTACAGGATTCCTGCGCATGTTCACTGGTGATGTGATTTTCTCAGTTAAATGTTTTCTTGCTCTGTAATCATCTCATTTTTCTGAAACTAATCTTTAAGAGTAGCGTATGTCTCGGGATTTATCTCCGATACCCTGTTTCCGATTCTAAAGATTTTAATGTTCATCTTCTAAATATCTTCAATTAAGAGATTCTTAAGTGCTTGTTGGTTTGAGTTATTCCCTTATCTTTTCTTCTAACCATCATTTAAATTATTAAAGATCCAGTGAGTGTGTTATCTCGCCTTGTGAAGGATTTCTTCAGCGTTTCTAGTTGTATCTCAGAGTTAATTAATTACAGACCCCATAGCCCAATGGATGTGTGAACTGTCTCAACCAATTTATAAACCCTTTTTACAACAAAACATACTTGTTCTCTTTACCTAGCCTAATATCTGAAATTAAAACAAAGCTATATCAGACAGAGAGATCCCTCTCTGAGTCTTGGAGGGCTAGATCCAAGACTCGAAGTGGTTTTGATGTTGCCTCTGTGATTTCCTTTCAGCCTTGGGCAAATTACAGAGTGCTAACACCTATATTACAATCTTCTACTTCTTGACCACTGGTTTCAATTTTTGGTTTTTTAGCTACATCATTAAAATCAAATAAGTCCTCTAAAGGAACTAAACCCCCAGGTAAAACATTAATTTTCAAATGCAAAACATCAGCTTCTATCTCATCATCACCTAACTCTCCTGAATCTATCTTATTTACGTTATCATTTCCAAAATCAGGTCTTTTTACATTTTCATCTTCATTTTCTAAATCTATGTTTGTACACTCGAAATCATTTTTACATTGCAGAAAATCTTCAATTTGATCATCATTACCAAATACCTGCCAATATATGATGTTGTCTGGAACAGTTGGTCTGCATTTCACCTCCACCATGTATGGGTGAGTGGATCGAAAAGGTATCTTGCATGTGGCTGATGATGTAGCTAACCCGTCTGCCAAAATATTTTATCCCCTAGGCATCACCTGCAAATCAACTTCAGTGAAACATTTAAGGGCATCCAAAACAGCATTCCTATAAGCTCTAAGATGGGGGTGTTTTGTTGCATACTCACCTTTAATTTTCTTGATTATTAATTCAGAATCACCTCTTACCATAATTTGTTTGGCACCAACCTTCTTTAGAAGTTTCAGACCGAGCATCAAGGCTTCATACTCGGTAATATTGTTAGTGCATTGAAAATTTAATTTGTAAGAATGGTTTTCCGAATACCTGGATCTGTGATTGTGCAACCAAACTCTTGCTCTAGCTCCTTCTTTTCTTATAGCTCCATAAAAGTCCATACTCCAGAAATCCGCTGGCAATTCTTCAGTTATCACATTTTTCTTTCTTTCTTCCTCAATGGTTTCTTGGCCTTCATCCGGACCAGATGTATCTTCTTCCAGCTGAATGATTTGTTCTCCCGTATCGCCATCATTGTATAAGATGAAGGATTCTAGGTCAGAATGTGCAGAGTACAGAGGATAGTTATGTGGTTTTTCTTGGCTTCTAACCATGTACTTCATCAATGTTTCTTTGTATAGTCTTCTTTGTTGACCAAAAACTGGGATAGTGGCATACGACATATCCAACTGCAAAGTACCTTTCAACTTGTCCCCCCAAGACCGGGACAGCAACATACCATACTTCGGGGGAATGTCTACAACCGCAACATCCATGACCATGCTTTTCGTGGGAATCTGGACCAGGGTGATACACAGATATTTGATCAAACCGATACATCTAACTTTACTGGAGTCAAAAGAGTGTAAGTTCTTATAAGTTCTGGTAACTTCAAGTACCGGTTTTTCCATCCTTCTTTAGGCATCAGATTATGGGAATCACCTGAATCTAACATTGCATTATGCAAAATTAGGTCATGTATATTAAGGCTGATGTAAAAAGGAGCAACATCACCATTGTCGGTCTGACCATCCACTTCCGGTCCGAACAGGAGTTCAGGTTGATCATCTGTAAGGTTCACAGTATCTGAATGATTTGTTGATCCAACAGTTAAGGCCTTCGTACCTATATCAGGTTCAATGGTCAGTGCTTTAATCACCTGTGAACGGTAAGCATCTTTGCTCAACAACTCAGAAAGGGGAATGGGAATTTTTGCTTTGGCTAATTCCCCTTCGAGGCTGAAAGGTGTAGTTGCTCTGCTTTGGCTCAGCAATTCTGATTTGTCCACCACAATCTTCTGGCCAGAAGTATTTGGTGGGTTAATTGATGAAACCTCAGACTGCGATGATCTTTTCAGAATGGTAAGGTTTCTTTTTGCTGGAACTTCAGCATTACGCTTCTCAGGGCTCTTCTCGGCAGAAGGCTCTGGGGATTTTTGGGTTTCGACTGTCTTCTTTGTTTCGGTCACCTTTTTTGGAGAACTTTCGTTTGTCTTTTTAATTCACAGATTGTACTGCCAGTGTACCTCCAAAATAGCATTTTCAAATGCCTGTTGTTCGGCGTCTTTAGCTTCTTTACTTACCTTTGTTTGATTGAGAAGAAAAATGTCTTGCTCTTCCTAGGTAAGGAAAATAGCTTCATTATCGTGAATGCCCATGAGGTTTATGTGAGTATCCTCCAGTTCTTCAATTACTTCCTCTCCTTCATCGGCATAATTTTCTTGTAGGGGAGGTATGATCTGTTGATCAGGACCTCTCTGTTCCCTTTGATCCCTAGGATCTTTCTACCTGATTTGAGGAGGGTTTCTTCTGAAGTTAGGATTTCGAATTTGAAGAGCTGGTGGGTTTTCTCTAGGAGGGTTTCTTTTGGATACAGTAAGTCTCTCCACAATTCTTTCCATTTCTCTGGCCAAGGAATCCAATTTGGAATTAGAAGTTGATGTGGAAGTTTCCTCTTTGATTGTGTCTCTCCTCTCTGTCCTCTATCGTTCACTTTTCGCCAATAGGTTGGCCTCCACACTTATTGCACTTTTCTGCATGTCCTCCAGGGTGGTGGAGTTTATTTCCCTTAATTGATATGACATATTGGTGTCAAAACCATCAAGTAATTTTATCAATGCTAAACCTTGTGGAGGTTTAATATCGGCTGGAAATGCATTGTATAGGTTATTGAAACGGGTGCAGTAATCTTGTACTGTCTTACCTTGATTTATTATGATGTTTTCGTGTTCTGACAAGATTTGGAGAGGGTTTTTCTTTACCTCCCATCTGTCTAGAAAACTCCTTTGGAACGCGGTAAGGTCAAGGACTAAGGCAGCACGTAAACCTTTATACCATTTCTTAATGTCACCCGTCAAACTTTGGGCAAACAATCTCATTTGAACGTCATCCTCATCTACTTGTTGTAGGTCAAAATAATCATTCATTTTATCAATGTGTTGTTGGGCGCTCAAGGGTCTTGTTCCATCAAACTTTGGAAGTCTCGTTTGATAGTCTTGGGGCATAGCATGAAGGGGTGCGGCCAACACCAAGGGAGCATATATGGCTGCCATGATAGGCGGAGGGGGCGGGACGATAACCTGGATGATAGATGGAGTGGTGATAGAAGACGAGGATGAGGAGGGGCTAGTTGGCATAGAGTGAGTGGTTTGAGGTTTAGTAGTGGGAGATATAACTTTAGGAGTCCAGGGTTGCGAGACAGTAGGGTACAGAACGATTTCAGTTACAAAGCTATCGGATTTCGTTCTAAACAGGCTTTGTTCGAAAAGGATGTCAAAGTCGAGATCCTGAATGGCAACAAGATCCTCTGGAAGAGAAGGGGATTATGTCTTACTGAACCTTCAGCAATGGTCTTCTTCCTGAGCAATTGTTCTGGATTATCAGTTGTTATCACAAGTTTTGGGTCTGGGTGAGATCGAGTATAAGCTCTTTTGGGAGCTAGATTTATTTTTTATTTTTATATATATAATTTTTAGTTTTATGAATCTGAAAATAATATGTGCAAGTTTTCAACAACCTCTAAACATTACTTCTTTCTCAGATTTGCAATATTTCAGAAGAAAACTTTTCTCCTAGGGAAAAGAAGATGTGAGGTTAAAAATTTGTTCAGTTTTGTGTCCCCAGTGGAGCCGCCACTATGTTAACACTCTGTAAATTTCCTAGAGGTTGTTAGAAAAGAATAAATTTACGGGAGGTAACTTTATCTAACCACTTTGAAGCTGGGATCTAGCCCTACCAGCTTCAGAGAGGGATCTCCCTGTATGATTTAGATATGTTTCAAATTTTAAATATTATGCTAGGTAAATAAAATATGTTGGTTTTGTTTGTTGTAGTTTTCATTGGGTTGGCTGAGAGAGTTTACACATCCATTGGGCTATGGGGTCTGTATCATGAAATAAAATCTAAACCAAAAAGAAAAGAAACTTTTCACAGGGTGAGATAATGTAATTCGCTGGATTCTTCTAGTAGCATAAATGAGAAAATATTTGAAAAGGTGAGAATGTCAATTACAACAAAGAAGCAGTTAAGAATTTCTTTATCATAAAATCAGAAGATGAAACACTAAAATCTTTCAAAGTGAGAAACAGGGTATACAAAGATAAATCATGCAACATTCATTACTTTCAAAGATTAGATTTAGCAAACGGTGTGATAACTAAGCGAGAATAACATTAAACATAGAAAGAAAAACATCACCAGTGAATACACACAAGAATCCTGTAAAAATGCCTCTTTGTATTAATGGAAAATCTCTTGAAAAATATTACAGTCTGATAGCTCGCAGGGCGTAAAGATCAACCCTCAATACTTCAAAAAGTGAAGTATTTATAACCCAAAATTACAAACGATCCTGTCATTAAAGATCAGGACGTGGTAAATCTATTTTTAGCCTAACTGACTTAACAAATTACAAGAATCTAGGAAATTGTTTGATGATGTGTCACAACTACATGTTGTTTTCTGGGTGAACCATTGGTGAGGCCTCTGCATGACCTCGTCTGACTGGACAGCTGACTGGGCTAGGACAGCTCATCGATTACTCGATCAGGTTGCAAAGCTATTCCCATTGAAGATGACTGGGAACGATGACTTTGAGTAACCTTCGATAGACTTCATCCATCTCTGTGTACTTGGAAAAGGTAGGCTTGGTGATGAAGATATATCAAATCTCATGCTGAATGTTGATTTCCAACTGAAGTGCATCTAGGAATGCTTTGCCAATGATGCTACCTTGAATCCCTGAAAACTTCGAACTATCCCTAGCCACCTCGGCTAGTCTCTTTTTGTAGTATGGGAGTGTCATCAGTTTGACATTTATCACCTTCAAACCAGGAAGAACTTTCTTCTGTAGAGCCTCAATCTTGCTGAAAAAATTGTGTACCCCTAGGTCCATGGCCTAAACCTTTTCTTCTAGATGTAGCATCAATCCTCTCTTGGTCAAGACTCTTTTGACCTCAAGGATGGTCTTTGTTATGTCCTCAATTCTCAGCTCTTCCATCTCCTCTCTGGTTTTAGAATTCAAGAATTTGATGATTTCATTAGCCTATGTGGGCATCTCTCCCAGTTCTGATCTGATCTTCTCGATGGCTAGTTTACTTCTCTGCACCAATTCATTTTGCTCAAACATAATCTGTATCATTGGCCATATTTCATTAATAGACTTGGTGATGTCTATCCAGACACTTTCTTTGACCTCAGCCAGTTTTTTACCTGCCACAGTTTGCTTCTAGAGTTGTTGTAACTCTTGTTTGAGCTGGTCTGACACCTGTTTTTCCTTAGAGAAACTGGTTTGATAAGAAGATTTGAGTTCCTGAAGGTTCTCAATCTCCTTTTTGAGCCTGCTAATCTTTGTCTCCTGCAAGTTCATCTCTTCCATAGATTTGGCCAATTCAACCATCTTTTCCAGAGACGTCAGTGGATTCACCAATGGGACTTCTGCTAGTGATGTTGTGCTCACTCCTGAGAGTGGAACTGCACTCAATGGAATGACTTCCATGGGTTTCACCTATTCTTTCTCTTTCACTAGCTTCTCCATCTCAGCTTTCATCTCCTTCAGTTGTGCATTATGTTCCATGATCATCTTAAGCATCTCATCTTTTTCTCCTTCTGTCTCTGTTATTTCCTTTGCCTCTGAGTCTACTGTTGGTGGCAGCTTCAATTGTTTCCTCAAAGATGCTATGTCTGCATTTTTCTTCTTGATCATCTCCTCAACTTCTTTCACATTCGAGGGATCATACCCGATCTTGAGGACCAACTCCTCTAATGTCTTGATCTTGTTGTCCTTGGCAAAGGATGATATCTTCTCCAACTTCAACTGTGTCTGGACATTGTTCAGAGACACTTGTAACCTGGAAGCAGTAGTGGAAGCATGTGCCAACGTGGAGAAAACCATTTCTCCAGTTTGCCTGTGTAGATCCATTTGATTGGCAAGATGCACGTCTTTGGTCTGGAATTCAAAGGTTTCCCTTTTGTAATCAGTGATTACCTTTGGGTCTGGCACCTATGCTTGGAGAAATGCCATGTGCATTCTTCCCTTCTCCATGTCGAATGCCGATAGCAGCCTGTGTTGTGCAGTCGATGTCTGCTTCCAGAATTGGGCGTATGTGTTGTTGGTCAGAGTTTGATTATTTTTCTTGATCAAGTCATATTTCTCAAAGATTCTCAACTTTGGTCCTGTCTTGCCTGGTTGGTTGATTGGTAGAGTATCTGTAGTCTTCTTTGGTAACACAGTGGTTATGATCTATTTTCCGCTTGTACTGAGGAGCGACCGATCAACCTTTGTCACTGTAGTGGATGGAATTTCCTTTTCTCCAGCTAGGTAAGGAGCTGGACTAGTTTTTGGCCTCTTGGTATGGAGTCGGAATTCTTCTAATGACACTTCAGTGACAGGAGGTGACAAATATTACCTAGGCCTTTTCTCCTTCGGATCCTGTGGTGTGGTTGTCTGTGATACAGTGACTGGGGGGTCCTGTTGTTCTGTTTCAACCAAAGTGTTTGGTTCCCATCCTGTCTGGTTTGCAAATTTCTCTACCTCGGGCCTAGATTCATGGACATACGATATATTATTGCTTTTTATCCTCATCTATGAAATGATCCCGCACGGATCGTAGTGCCATGTGAAACTCATGAAGAATTTCATTTCCTTCAGCAGCCTGTCTGCTTCCTCCCCGGCACCTCGATTGTTGCAGATGAAAGACCTAATCTACCCTTTGATTCTGAGTTGTTGCTTCTTCTTTAAAGACACAAAATGAATATCATCTGAGTTTATCATCTGCCTTATATATTCCAGAGAAAAAATTCTAACAGGTAAGTATTTGGGAAATTTATATGGGGCCAACTCGCACCCATAGACTCTGATCTCAGTGTGATTTTGGTATAGGTACCAATCACCAGTCTTTGTATGATCCGAGAGATGTAGGATTCTCTGAACTTCGTCATTAATCTTGAGTTCACGTCTGCTACTGAGCATACTCACCACTGGGTGGTAGAATTTATCGATGAACTGCTTGAAACTGAATTATGTGGAGTTGTGTCTGAGCAGGGAAGTCCATGCGGTTACTGCCTGGGGTCTGCCATCTCCGTCCATCTTCTGCATGGAAAAATCGAATTTGTCCACTTGGAAGAAAATGAACAGGTGTGCCAGTATTGAAGAATACCGGAACATGCCTTATGTGGCGAAATTGACAAATTTCTCATGAATATTGTTCGCCAGGAACATGCTAAAGTCGAACTGTGTAGTCGGCTTCTCATCGGTGGAGAAAAATGACAAAAATCCTAGAATGGGTTCATCTACCCACTGATCTGAATAATAACCCAACAAGGTGCATAGGGACGTGATAGCCTAGTTTCCTTTGGATGAGAACATGGAGGAAGGATAAGGGGGATTTGTAGAGGGGAGCTGAGTGGATTGTGGAAGAAAAAGCTCAAATATTTGAGCTCTTTGAGGAAAAGTCATTTTTTGGTATAACTCTATAAGGATTTCAAGGTTAAAAGGTGATGCGGAGTTAGCTCGGGATATTTGCATCATTTGGTCGATGGTTTCTAGCGTGATGAGGAAGAGAACTTCCCTGGACGAGGATACGATGGTTTTTTTCTCAGGAATATAGTGGGCTTGGCACTTGAGAGCAAACTCTGGGAAATGGTGAATCTGGGGGAAGAGATACAGGGGTAGGTTGGACTCCCAGAGTCCAATTTCGTCACTCTGGTCTAGGAAGACTTCTTTAAGCCATGATTGAAGGTATGCAAATTCGAAATCGCACTTAGTGTCTGCGATTAAGTAGTCTTTGTCGGCCAGTGGAATCCTGTTGAGATCGACAGGAGGCGAGAGAAACAGATTCTCCTCTCCTTCTGCTCGTTTTGATTTTGGCGCCATTACTGTAACAATACATGCAAATAAAACAATGTTAGTGGGGACGATTGTAGATGGGGGAGACTAACTGTAACGGAGAAAAAAATGAGGTAAATTCTCTGGTGTGATGAGTGGGTAAATGCTGAAGGAATGAAGAGTGAGGGTAATTTTGAGTAAACGGGTATCCATTGGGCGTGGGGGACAGGTCAGCTGGTTAACGGATAAGTTATCTGGTAATAAATGGCCAACGGGTCATTTAGAATGTGAGATGGCAGGTGACAATGACTGAGGGATACGGATGGGTGATGTGGCGGTTATCGATTGGGGGAAAAAATCATGGTGAGGGGACTTTCCATGAGTGAATGAAGGAGAAGGACTGATGGAGTTATGGGATGTGACTCTTTTGGAAAGGTGGATGATGACGTCAGGAGGTGATGTGGTATGTCAGGCAATGAGAGGCGGTGGGATTCGAGACCAGTAGATTCATGCCACGTATAGATAGGGGGCCTGCCAGAGTAAGATTCCATTTCGGACCCCCCCCCCCC